>JBBPBX010017929.1:0-23554 GCA_038048925.1 Garcialebias charrua
TGCACAATACTATTTATATGCTAAAAATTATTTTTTAAAGTATTCTGAAAGATGTGTTTACAAAGTCATAAAACAAGGTCTTGAGAACTTCAATATTTTTATATAAAATTAAGGTGCAGCTCAAAAACAGTTTACAAAACAGCAGCATTTAAAATGAATCCCTTCCCAGTTTTAAAAATTGAAAAGGTGCACATTTGCATTTCAAGGTGTAAACATAAAGTCCAGAACACAATGTAAAAATGTGTGCATTTGCTTAAACAAAGCAAAAATAGTGTCTCCAACTGGAAACTGAAGTCTTTCCTTTTCAGAAGGCATCTTCACATCTTTGGGGGGGGATAAAAAAAAAAAGTTCACCGGTAGTTGTTTATGTTGCATTTTCTTTTCTTAGGACTCTTCGCACATCTTGCATGGTGGTGTCAGGGAACTTTGCCTTGGTGTAGACTGAAAAAAAAAAAAAAAAAAAACAGAAATTACTCCAATGTTATGTTATTCTATCATCAGTGTAATTACTCTCACATCAAACATATCCTTAAAATATGTCTCTAGGTTTCACGAGTGATAAACAATAACTTATTATTAAAGGGAACCACAATTACTTTTAAACATTTGACTTTATTTGATAAACTTTTATTTTAACTGTAAAAATACTGTAGGGTGGTTTAGTTTTGTACATTTTTAAAATATATTTTAATGTGTTAAAATATACACATGTTAAAATATACTTTAAAAATTTACAAAACTAAACACCCTACAGTATTTTTTACAGTCATTGTTTTACAGTTAAAATAAAAGTTTATTATTAAAGTCTAATGTTAAAAGTAATTGTGGTTCCCTTTAAAAAAAAAACAAAAAAAAAAAAAAGTTATGCTCTCAGATATTTTTGATTTAACAACTACGAATAATACCCGTAACCTGCATTTAACTTTGATTGTAAACTTTTTTTTTATTATAGAGCACATAACCAAATCCAATCTAATCCATATGGTATCAGTGAATGGCATTTTTAGGTGATTGTATCAGAATCTGCATCATAAACCGTGAGGAGCATGGAACATTACAGTAATTTGTTCATAAAACGAGAAAAACATTAGGAATGTATTTTAGAATGAGTTTTGTCCTACATTCAAACCTATACACTCACCAAGTATCAAGCTTTGTGTTGTCCAAAGGCTTTGACTCCACATCTTTATGAGCCCCCGATTGCCTCCCAGTCAAACTTCAATTGGCCAATAACGCTCTCCCGTAGACGAGCACGGCAAGATCTCCAACCAGCAAGGCTGAGCTGGTCCGTAGAGACTTCACCTTTCGCCTTGGGACTTCTACATCCGGCACAACAGGCACCTGCAAAACACATGGATCTTGTTAACCAAATAATGATTAAACATTTATTTACAGTACAGTATTTGGAAATCTATAGTATATATTCATCTTTGCAATGAATATGCCTAAGTCCGGGTCCTGATGGCATAGGGGGTCGTATTCTTAAGAACTGTGCCCTGCAGCTTGCAGATATCTTCTGTTTTCTTTTTAACATGTCTCTTCAAACCTGTACGGTCCCACAGCTCTGGAAAGACTCTGTCATTGTTCCGATCCCAAAATCCAAGACTGCTCATTCCCTGAACGATTTCAGGCCTGTTGCCCTGACTTCTTTAGTCATGAAGTCATTTGAAAAACTGGTTCACAAGACCCTCTTGTCAAAAGTTGAAGATCATTTGGACCCACTTCAATTTGCTTATCGTTCACATAGAGGGGTGGAGGACGCAACAGGAACTCTTTTAAATAAGGTTTTAAGACACCTCGAAGGTGCAAAAACATTTGTAAGATTGCTTTTTATCGACTTTTCATCTGCTTTTAACTGTATCCAGCCCCACATTTTAGCAGAGAAATTACAAAGTCTGTACCGTCTTGACTTCGGCCTCATATGTTGGCTTGTGGACTTTTTAACTGCTCGGTCTCAGAGGGTGAGAGTTAATGGGGTCCTCTCTGATGTCCTTCTGTCCCCTACTGGTTCCCCTCAGGGCTGTGTTCTTTCACCTCTTTTATTTATTTTATACACAAACGATTGTCGCAGCCATTTCCCTCAGCGTCACATTGTAAAGTTTGCCGATGACTCTGTCATCCTGTCCCTTCTGAGCAGTGATGACCCAGACCCCGGGCCTGTGATTGGGGACTTCACAGAATGGTGTGAGTCTTCCTTTTTAAAACTAAATGTTTCTAAAACAAAGGAGATGATCATTGATTTTAGGAAAAATTATTCAGTAACAGCTCCCATGGTCATTGACGGTGAAGCTGTGGATGTAGTGCAACAATATAAATACCTGGGAACTGTTCTTGATGATAAATTGACTTTTGACCTCCATGTTAATTCACTTTGTAAAAAGGCCCACCAGAGAATGTATTTTTATCGGAAGCTTTGTGGTTTTAATGTTGATTCAACTTTTATGAGAATGTTTTATTCATGTTTTATTGAGTCTATTTTAACCTTTTCCTTCATCTGTTGGTTTGGACTTTTGACCTGTAAGAACAAAAGCAAACTCTCAGGGATTGTCAGGATGTGCAGCAAAACTGCTGGCATAGACCTAAAGAACCTTGCAGACCTACACAAGGTGAGGTCAGTGAACAAGGCCAGGCAGATTCTGGCAAACCCTGATCACCCACTCCATGACGAGTTCAGGCTGCTCCCATCTGGACGCAGGTTTCTACAACCCAAATGTAGAACGAACAGATTTAAAAACTCATTTATCCCAGTAGCAATCAGGTTTCTCAATGCACAATAATTTTAACTAATTTTAACACTGTTACTTTAATGTTTTATTGTATGTGTATGTGAGTGTATGTGCATATGTATGAATCTGTACACCTATTGACTGCGAAACTAATTGCCCCTCGGGGATAATAAAGGAACTTGAACTTAAGCCTATTTTCTATAGCTTTATTGCATACCATCAAGGGGTATCATATCACTTCTCATCTATCATTTATGTGTGCAATCAAAAGATGTAGAAATAAATTGTATTGTAATGATTCCCAAATGGATCAATAACATATAGTATCCATGCATTCAGTTAATTACCATGTCATCAGGGTCAGACAACACTTGAACAGAGATGGGTGGAGCAACAAGTGTACAGCTGGTGTTGAGTGGATGGAAGCAACGCTGAGATCCGATCGCCACATCTTTCGACTGTTTCACAACTGCTGGAAGCTCTGTAAAAGAAAAAGAAAAAACAAGGGGCAAATGAACAAAAATTGTGTGTACAGTACAGGATGTTGTGAGACCATTCAAAATTTACATTAGTCATTTGTGCAATGAAGAGCTAAGATATAAAGGAGGAACAGGAAGTAGGAGACAAGGCATTCTCCATTTCCACATCTGGTTTTAAAAATCAGTGTCTTTTAATTTTTATTTATCAGGAGAACATACAACAATTAAAAATCAGTGTCTTAATTGCTTTACTCAAACTACTTAGAAATTACCTCTCAAGGCTAGGTTCTGAGTCCGATCCAATTGTGTCAGATGGGAGGGGTTGGATTGAAGAGCTGAGAGCAGAGAGGCACAGCTGATCTCTGACAACCTGCAGAGTCTGAATCAAAGAGAACATGTGAGTGAGCTGAAGTCAATACAGTAGTCTACAGCTTCCAACAGGATGGAGGAGAAGAGAAGGAAGACTTCTCCCGCTGAGGGACCACTGCTCACTCTGAAGAGTTCACAAACACCTCTCCTTTCCTCCTGTCACATCAATCAAGTGATGCAGCACATGCAGACAGCTGCTGTCACTTGTGGCAGTGACAGAAAAGTGAGCGAGACATTTTCTTCTAAACAACATCACTTCATCATTCTCCTTTCTGGCAGCAGTAAAGAGAAGCAGGTGAAGTGTGATGCCTCATCCTCACCTAAAGCATATTGCGCTTCCAAAAATCTCCAAACGCACTGTACTGGCTGCTTGTCAACAGATGACTGTCCTCATCTAACGCGTCTGCAGTGGGAGGAGGAGCGTGTTGGTCCTCTTCCGCTCCGGTGTTTGTTTATTTCCGGTCTCAGAAAAATGGCAGACGCAATACGAAGAATTGCCTTGTTGTACTTAATCTACAAAGCAGCAACACGCAGACGCCGTGCACAACGACGATTCTGGATTCACCCCACATGAGAGGCGTCATGAATTCAGTGAATTTCACCATCTGATGATCCAAGAGCTGCGCGCAGACGAGGAGCGCTTTCAGTGGTACTTCCGTGTCACCCGCGCCCAGTTTGACGACCTGCTGTAAGTTTCTCCTTCATGTTTACCGCGGGATTTTTTTCATCTGTTAAACGTTTCGCACGGTGCCCACCTAATTCCGTCCCGTCGTCGTGGCGTGATCACATGGCAGAGTCTCTCCTGATTGGTCCTGATTGTTTGCTGCTGAGCAGCGAGCTGAATCTAGCTGTGGAAGCACGGAATGGCGTGCTTCCACAGCAAGGCATCCGAGCAGCACAGTCGCTGCTCGGATGCGATGCTGGAGTAGAAAACAGCTGCTGCTCACTTTCGCGCTGCTTGTATGCTGTGGATGCGCTGTGACACGACCCGCTGCTCCAAGATTCGCGTCCCCATAGACTTCAATGTAAAGTGTCTGCTTCGGCTGCGCGAGATGCGTGCGGTGGGGAAGTAGCATGAGAAAATAAATCAACATCAAGTTATAAAGTTGTATTTTCTTCTTTACTTGTTAAATGCTGACATAAGTGGAGCTCAGGAACTGTTTGGTTCCTCATGCATGTCATGTTTACTTGCAACAAAGGACTGGGACAGGAGCAGCTGCACATGTTCAGGTTGGGCAGCTGCTCTTGGAGACTGAGAACATGTGAGAAATCTTTAGTTTCTGTTCTACATGCATCACTTTGATGCTTCCATCAACTTAGAGACAAATGAAGAGGATTCAAACCTAAAGATTCACATCAACAAGGGACAAACACCTCTGCTGTGTTACTACTGTTTAGCACCAACCGAAGTCTGGCACTCATATTAGCCTGCCTGTGTGTCTGTTAGTAAAATATCTCATGTACCAGTAAATCTACTTTAATGAAACTCTCAGAAAGTTATTGACTCTCAAGACCTCTCAAGACTGTGTGACCTTCAGCCTCTTGTTTAAGCAGCTACAAAAACAGTAATGTTGCCAAAATACGTATTTAAAGTAAATTAGTATTTCAGCCTGGCTGCGGTTATTGTTCTACTGGCTAGTGAGCGCATGTGTGTTAACAGACATGCGACGCAAACAGCGTGAGGATGCGGGGCCTTGTCTCTTTGAAAAACCATCCAGGAACTAAGCCAAAAAATAATATAACTCGTAGCATACAGTATATGGCTTATTTAAACGCTAGAATAACCTAACCTGCAGTGTTTTACTTGCCTCAAATTATCTGCCTCAGCAACGAACACACCCGTTTTAGCTCGTTGTTAGCTTAGCTTTTAGCAACAGCAGGTTTTGTTCATTCAAGTGAACAGAGCTAGCAAATAAACAAAACAGAACCGATTACCTTCAACTTCCAACTGAATGTCCAGTCGTCGTCCAGAGTCAGACCAGTCGACGTCTAATAAAAAGCAAGTTTTACGAGCGCTGAGTCCGACACAAAAACAGCTTCTTGTCCAACAGATGAACAAGAAATGGCTACATTTGAACGAAGCGCGCGAAGCAAGAAGCGTTGATTGGTTGGATATGATCACATGCTACTTCCCCCAATAAGCAAGAGTGGCGTTGATTGGTTGGGACGTATATGATCACGTTCTACCCCCAATCCAATCATAACGCATGAAGACCACAAACAGAAAAATGGCAGAAAGCAAACTTCACGTTTCACGCCTGGAGTAACGCAGAATAAAATTGAATAATGATAATAATAATGATGATAATAATAATACCCTGATGCATGCTCAATAATAATAATAACAATATACTATATATATATATATATATANNTAATAATAATAATATATATATATATATATATATATATATATATATATATATATATATATATATATATATATATACAACAATATAAAAAAACAGCTCGAGCTGTTTCAAAAAACTGACAAAACGTTTAAAACAGAAGTACTAAAAATAAACCAGTGTGAAAATACTTTGTGTAAAATATCTTGGCCAAAAGTTTAAACAGAAGTATAGATTAAGTATACTTAGACTTTTAGTTTATTTTTAGTATAAGTCAAGTATTGTGTAAAATAAACTTGGCTAAGTATACTTTTGATAAGTACCTAAAAAGTAAACTGAAAGTATACTCTTATTTTTTTAGTTTAAAATTAGTGTACTTTAAGTATACTTGCATATACTACTTTTTGGTAAGGGGCACTCTGCTGGAGGTTAGGGCTGCAGTGATTCAGTGGGAGCGCGAGGGGGTATCTTATGGGGTGAGAAGTCATAGTCAATCAGTCCCGTCTATTCATAGGATTCAGTATGGGATTCATGGTTGCCCGCGGGTAGCCCCCTTAGCAGCTGAATCGGAAATGAGCCAGCTTAGAGCAATGTTAAGGTGTCAGCAAGAACAGCTTCAGCAGCTGAGTGAGAGCATTTCCCAGCTGAAAACTTCCGTAGTCCTAACTGTTCTCGGTTCTCTGGTCCTGTGATCTGTAGACGGTGTAATCGGCCCGGTCACTACGCGCTGGAATGTGACGGGGTGCGTGCCTCTGCTCGGGTCTCAGCTCAGAGTAATCCAGCTCCCCAGTCCCGCCCCACTTCAGAGGGGGAAAACTAGTCCCCACCGAACTGCCGAGTCACCGTTCAGGTGGGGATGTTATTGGCTCACAGCTTGTTATGAGAAATTTTGGTGCGTCTAAATTGGTATCCGCTTGTCCTCATGTAGATGTAGTCATGGGTGGAGTAACGGTCCCCTGTTTGTTGGACACTGGTTCAATGGTGTCCACAGTCTCTGAAAGTTTATTTCGCCAGTATATGGAGTCTGGAGGTATGGATGCCTCCATTCATGTCACTGGTTGGAACTTAAGGCCGCCAATGGTCTTAAAATCCCATATATTGGTTATTTAGAACTTGAGGTGCAACTTTGTGGCAAATTGATTCCTCGATGTGGTGTCTTGGTGGTAAAGGACCCTTGTGGTGAAGTTCCAGGTGTTCTGGGGATGAATGTGATCAGGAGGTGTTATCAGGAACTGTTTGGGCTACATGGGGTGGCTTGGTCTTCTGTGTCTGGTGTTTCTGAGGCCCCTCGGTCAGTCGTGCAGGCCCTGCAGCAGTGCCAGTCTGCTTCTTTACAGGAATCTCGAAGTGGCCCTGGAAGGGTTAAAGTTAGGAAGAAAACAGGCTGTCGGATTCCTGGGGGAGTCATGAAAATCGTGGCTGTCACCTGCTCTGATGAATATTCAGGCTCGACGGCTCTGTTTGAACCTGTAGAGTGTGGATTGCCATCTGGGTTGCTCGCTTCCCCTACCTTGGTTCCGGTAATTAGGGGAACGGCTTATGTGCCCATTGTTAATGTTGGTTCCAATGAGGTGGTGTTATATCCTCGCATTGTGGTTGGCACCTTGAGTGTCGTACATGTTATTAGCCTTCCCACAGGGATTTCCGAAAGTCCAGCCAAGGTGGCTACACTGGGGTGCCAGATGGCTTCGGTTAGTGTACAACAACAAGTGAAGGATTTGGATTTTTCGTTATTGTCTGTGGAGGAACAGGGGCAGGCGAGGTCATTGCTCCAGCAGTATGTGACAGTTTTTTCTTCTAATGAAGGTGATTTGGGCTGTACCAGTATGATAACTCATGAAATTCCTTTGGTAGATGATGCCCCCGTTAGACAACGCTATAGGCGCATCCCCCCTTCTGAGTATGAGGTGGTGAAGGACCATATTAATCAACTACTTGCGTCACAGATCATTCGTGAGAGTAGCAGCCCGTATGCATCACCCATAGTCCTGGTGAGGAAAAAAGATGGAAGTATTCGAATGTGTGTTGACTATAGACAGCTAAATAGCAAGACCCGAAAGGATTCATTTCCCCTTCCCCGGATTGAAGAATCGTTGGATGCTTTGTCTGGTGCCTGTTGGTTTTCCACTCTTGATCTGGCCAGTGGGTACAATCAAGTTCCAGTAGCGGAGGCAGATCATTCGAAAACTGCCTTCTGCACTCCCTTCGGGTTGTTTGAATGGAACCGAATGCCTTTTGGGTTACGTAATGCACCTAGCACGTTCCAACGGTTGATGCAGCGACTGTTTGGGGATCAGCAGTGTCGATCTGTTTTATTATATCTTGACGACATTGTGGTTTTTTCTTCTAGTGTGGAGCAGCATCTAGAACGGCTGGAGGTAGTGCTAGGTCGACTTCATCAGCAGGGGCTCAAAGCAAAGCTTAGTAAATGTTCCTTCTTCCAGAAAGAGGTGCGTTATTTAGGTCATGTGATCTCTGGGGAAGGGGTTGCTACAGACCCCAGTAAAGTGGAAGTTGTAGCTAACTGGCCAACTCCTACTAAAGTCTCTGAGCTTCGGTCATTTCTAGGTTTTGCTAGTTATTATCGTCGTTTTGTAAAAGATTTTGCAAAATTAGCAGCCCCCTTGCATAGAGCTGTGGCTCAGCGTGGTGGTGCTAAAGCCGGTAAGAAATCGGAGGTTGGGTTTGCTGTGTATTGGACTGCTGAATGTCAACAGTTTTGAAGATCTAAGGGCTAAGCTAACTACCACACCAGTGTTAGCTTATGCAGATTTTACCCAGCCATTTATTTTGGAGGTTGATGCCAGCCATGGCGGCCTGGGAGCTGTGCTCTCCCAACGGCAGACAGGCAAGGTAAGGCCGATTGCTTATGCTAGTCGGGGGTTGAGGCCCACAGAGAGAAACATGGCCAACTATAGTTCCATGAAGCTGGAGTTTCTGGCCCTTAAGTGGGCCATGGCTGACAAATTCAGGGATTATTTGTTAGGGAACAAATGTATTGTATATACTGATAACAATCCCCTCAGTCATTTGTCCACTGCTAAATTGGCCGCCACTGAGCAGAGGTGGGCTGCGCAGCTGGCCTCTTTTGACTTTGAGATAAAGTATCGGTCAGGTCAGCTTAATGTAAATGCTGATGCACTTTCTCGTCAGCACTTACCCGATCCACCAGATATGAAAGCCATGCTTCCGGGAACAGCTATGCCTCAGGCCTTGCAGGAAGCTTTGGAGTGTGGGACAGTTGAAGCGCGCCAAGCGGTTGTGGCAGTTTTGCCACAACACACTGCAGCCGAACTGTGTGCTTTGCAGCAGACCGATCCTCTCTTGCAGGAGGTGTTGGGGTTTTGGAGGAAAGGCCAATACCCCAGTAGAGAGGAGCGGGCCCAGTTATCTTCTGCCGCATTGGTTCTGCTTCGTCAGTGGGACCGGTTTGTAGAGAGAGAGGGAGTGCTCTATCGGAAGATATTTAGATCAGATGGTGGTGAGGTCATTTTTCAGTTGGTGTTACCCAGGGTACTTGTTCAAGATGTGCTGACCCAAGTTCATGAGGAACATGGTCATCAGGGGGTGGAGCGAACCTTGGCGCTCCTACGACATCCGTGGTACTGGCCTTATATGGCCTCCGAAGTGGCCCAATGGTGTCAGGCTTGTGGAAGGTGCCAAGTAGCAAAAGATGTTCACCCCAGGGCTTATGGTCCTATGGGGCATTTACTGGCGTCACGTCCCAACGAAATCCTAGCCATTGATTATACTACCTTGGAGCCCACCCAGGATGGCCTGGAAAATGTTTTGGTTTTGACAGATGTGTTTAGTAAATACACCGTGGCTGTCCCCACACGAGATCAGCGAGCTGCCACAGTGGCTAAGGTGCTGGTAACTGAATGGTTTTATAAATTTGGTGTCCCTGCTCGGTTGCATTCTGACCAGGGTCGCAATTTTGAGAGCCTGCTCATTCAGCAGCTGTGCAGGTTATATGGCATTGTGAAATCCCGTACCACTCCCTACCATCCAGAGGGGAATGGTCAATGTGAGCGCTTTAACCGGACGTTGCATAACCTGTTAAGGACGCTGCCTGTGTCTCGGAAGAGAGATTGGCATACTTGTTTGCCTCAGGTTCTTTACTGTTATAACACGACCCCTCATCAGTCTACTGGGGCGTCACCTTTCCTTTTGATGTTTGGTCAAGAACCTAGATTGCCTCTAGATTTCCTGTTGGGTAGAGTTGAGAGTCCAGTTGGTGGTTCGGTTCATGAGTGGGTTCAGGAGCATCAAGCTCGTCTGCAGGTAGCCTTTGAGGGGGCTAAAGCACATCTGAGACAAGCTGCAGATCGCCGAAGGCATGCCCAGGACGCTCATGTAAAACCTCTGCCCTTAGAGGAAGGGCAGTTGGTGTTTTTGCGTGACTTTACGGCTAGGGGGCCTCATAAAACCAGGGACCGATGGAGATCCGATAAATATAGAGTGTTGAGGGCACCGAAGGCGGGTGGCTCTGTTTACACCATCGCCCCCGTGGATGACCAGACTAAAACAAGACAGGTGCATCGCACCATGTTGAAACCTGTGGTTGGTGTTGTTCCTCCTGATTCCATTCCTCTCCCTGAATTGCCTCCTGTAGAAGTGGGTTTGTCTGAGGATGATGATCCCATTGATTATGATCTGTTTGTTTGCGAACAGCAACCCCTAATGGTTGCTTCTGCCCTGCCCTCAAGTGAAACACCGCCTGGGGCTGCGTCCCGAGAGCCGGGGGCACCATCCGGACCGGTGGTGCCTACTGGACATTCTGAAGCTGTGCTTGTTCCCACTGCCGGCTGTGCTGACCCAATGGTCCTACGGCGCTCTAAACGTGCCAATGCTGGACAGCATTCTAATGTGCACCATCTCCCAAGATAGGCAAGAAACCTCCTTTCAGGAGGTTCTTCCGCCTCCTTGCTAGCTGTGTCAGCTTGTTTTGGAGCTGAGATCGGTTTTTAATGGATCGTCGGGTCGCCGATACAAGAGGAGGGGGTAGAATGTGGTGATAGAGGAAGGCACCTAATTACACCAATAGTTCTCAGCTGCGAGGAGCCAGTGGGCGTGGTATATAGGTAGCTGCTGCATTCAGTCAGTAAGGTCGTCTTCGTGCTCCTGCTGCGTGGCTGGTGGCCGTGGGTGTTGGCCGTGCAAGGCAACCCATCGATGAGTGAGGTGCGGGCCGGTGTTTATTCCTTCACGGGGTAGGTGTTGTCGCTCTCTCTCTGTACTATAGCTGATATACAATAGCTGATCGGATAGAAACTCTAATTGGAAGTGTTGTCATAGGTAAAGTGCTGCGGTGCTACACTTCTCCGTTCCCTCATACACAAGTGTGTGTGCGTGTGTACATGGTTGTGAAGATCGGCAGGTAAGGAAACAATTGTTATTGTAAGCTCTATTTTGTGGCAGCTGTATGAAGAATAGTTATTAATTAACTTTCTTAGGTCTTCCCCCCCATCGGGACCGCTGCTGCTCTGTTTCCGGAGACTGCTCTTTTTCCTTCCGGCGTCCACTCTGGTTCCTTGACGACTCTGTTTGAGGAAGCTGTGTGCAAGTGCTTGGACTGTGGTGTCGTACCGTTCCCCTTCCAGTGACGCAGGGTGTGACGTCAGTGCGGCCACTTGCCTTTTCTACGGCATGTCGCAAAAGTGTCAGAACCAGTGGAAGGGTGATCTGTATTTAATTGTGAAAATCATTTCTGTGTTTGTGTGTTGGGTTTAAAGGGTTATGTTGGGTTTAAAGGGTTATGTTGTCTTGTTCGTTTAGTTAGTTTTGTTGTGTTGTTGTTGTTGTGTTGTTGTGTAAGCCAATTCTAACTATTTCCTGAGTGACTTATTGTAAATAAACACTGCATTTTAAGGATGGTATATTGATACATGTTTAGATTAATTATAATAAATCATTGTTATTTTGAACAGTTGTCCCGGATGTTTTAATCGGTGCAAAAGCGAACCTGCGTGGCTTTAAGCGATAATGTAAATTCTCTGGGGGAAATTCCCAGGGTGGCGTTGTTTTGTATTTACTTTAATTTATTCATGCTCCCAGGGCATGAGTAATGCCACATACGTAACAAACAAACAAACGTCAACAGTATTTTACAGCCAAAGTGTCATCTGGTTTATTATCGTTGATTCCAAGGAACTGCAACAGTAATGTTCAAACTAATTTGTAGTGCAAAATCAACAAGTAACAGATAAAATAACTTGGATGCATAAAAATAAATTAAACTGTGCAAAAACAGACCAAATTAAAAATAAAGGAAATACTTAAAGGAGAAATGAAAAGTGTTTTTAAACTAATAGTAGTCTAATGAAAAGCATAAAATAAGCTTGTTGAGAAATGTTCACAAGTCAAAAATGTCATCCTAACTCAAATTTAGACTTTGCAAAGTGAAAAAATTCTCATCTGGTGTTTTTGACCCCCTCCCCCTGCCTGCTCTCCGTCCCCTGAATATGACATAGGCAGTGCAATGGTCGTCCCTCATACAGTTAATATTAGTGTGTGTATCTAGTTGTGGACAAAAAGGTTTCAGTGTGTAGCAATTAGGGATGCAGCAAAAAAAATCTATTTTTTAAAGAATCAAGATTCTTAGTCCTGGCGATTCAGAATCGATTCTAAAAGCCCCAAAATCGATTTTAAAACTTTTTTAAAATTTTATATTGTATTTTTACCGCTCCTGTGCATTCGGCCGCTGTAGAATTTTGGCCGTGTAGGGCCACCGTAGTTAGTTAGCCAGGCAGCTCCCAATGGAGCCTGCTAGCAAGGAGGGAGACAGCATGTTTCAACTTGCTCCTTCATCTTTAAAAATCATTTTAGATCCTACTATGTTCTGGGGAAGACAGAGCTTAACAAGACATTGGTAACTGTTTCAGGACATTTTCAACACCCCCACTTCCACGTTAGCATACGGCGCTAGCATGCTAACGTTAGCATGCGGCGGCTAACGCACGGCTATTCGTATTTCCAGGATAGAAATGCCCATTAATGCACTAAATCACCAAACTGTTTTTGACAAACTAAAGTGATATCCTTCAGATTCAAAAAAGTCTTCTGCTTCCATTTTAAATGACAGACAAGAGGACAGTAATGATGGGTTTATAGCTTCAGTGTTATTGTAAGATAGCAAAGGAGGTCTTAATTGTGTCATAAAAGTGCGTCCAGAAAATTACTACAGAAATCACTGCACTTCGGCATGTAGCAGGAAAAATGTAAAAAACTATTTCTTTAAGCTACTGACTTGAAAAAAGCATACTAAGTATGTTTATGTGTGTTGTTTACTATATGAAATTCTTGTTATATCGATTTTTTCAGATTTGATTACATTTCTCCTTTAAATAATGTAAACATTTACTTGGAACCACGTAAATGGTTTAAAAAATATAAATTTAACGTTGAATAACTAGTTCTTAAAACTATATAAATATATGCAATAGTTTGTAAAACGGAACTTAAAATATTAAATAGAATCAAATATAAATCATTAATTTTTTTTTTTTTTAAATTCCACTTAGGGGGCCCCCTAGTGGCCCTAAGCAGCAGCTTAGTTTGCTTATGCCTTGGGTCGGCCCTGTCCACAGGTACTATATAACATCCCGACCAACAGTCTTACCACTTTTCATAGCTGTCCTCACATCCTCTAAGACTATAAAGACTATAATGCCTGGTACCCGCTGCCCCCGGTTTCGGGCGGCTGAAGCGGCCGGTTTACATTCAAAGTCTATGAGGAGACGCGTGGAGTCACGGCGAACAGGGAAGCGGCGCGATTCGAGTGATCGAAGCGGCGCGGGGGCAGCCTGCACACGCACACGCGCGTCGGCGTCGAACTGCCAACGCCAGAAAATCCGATCTCTGGTGGCTCGACGTGTCCAGCAAACAGTCGAGAGAGCCTCTGCTATCTGATTACACAACCACAACGGGACTTTTTTTGGACTTTTTAAACTCACCGGATCGAGCCTCCATGAATTGGAACCAAACTCCGGTAAGAAACGTGGCATTTTGACCCCAAAAATACACTACACGCGTTGCAGCTCCGCCCCGCTCCGGTCCGACCTCCGCAGCAAATACGCACCCTTTATAATCAATGAGATAAAGTACACTGGCTCCGCACGGTGGCGGTGAGCTGCGGCGAGCGGACGGCAGTCCGTCAAAATTAGAAATTTTTCTATTTCTGCCGGATGACGGAGCTGTGCCGGAGTCAATTTTTGAAGATTACGTCGCACCAACAGGAAAAGGAACGAGCACAACTTCCGTATTTACAAAATAAAATCACCACGGGCGGACTAATCCTAGCTCTATACGGATTTATTTGTACAAAAATGCTGTCAAACTATCATTTATGACTATTCTATGACTAAACTATTATATTTATGACTATGACTACACCTAATAACGCAATACAAGAAATAAATAAATAAAAAAGTATTTTATTCTGAAATGTAAACATCACTTCCTGTTGCTCAAACCATGTCCTGTCGCTTATTTACGAGAGAAGATCAAGGCAGCCTTTACTGTTGTTCTCCTTCTTCCACCGAATGAATTGTTTTGTTCTGACTTCATTATTTATCACTTGATTTATCGCGCAATCTCGCAATTCCCGCGCATGCGTCTTGGAGCGGCGCATCCATGCGGACCTGAGCTGAGCGGAGGTAGTGGACTTTGGACTCGCTCAGCTGCGACCTGCGGAGCGGAGCGGACACGGACCGCGTGTAGTGTATTTTTGGGGTTACAGTTGCTGCTGACAGGCTGCTGTACTCTCCAGTGTAGATCACCCCAAACATAAAAAAAAACGTTTTATCTCATCAAAGACCGTCGGAGGTGCAGTTAACATAACAACTGAACCCGGAAAACAAGCTAGAGACCCCTCCCTCTGCTACCCCCTAGTGTACGTCATCAGACGGTCTTCAGTGGCCAGTGGGACCATGACCAGCGGCCAAAAGGGGGCGGCAGGCGCGTTTCGAGTTGTGCAGTGGGTACCAGGCATTAGACTTGATGGGAGAATGAAAAAGTCCATGGACGTTTTCAAGGAAACAAGTTTGCTAAGAAAAATCTGGATAGATTGTGAGACAGATAAAGTAGACAGGAGTACTGGAAGGCTAGGAGTATGGCAAAGAGAGCTAGCAAAGGTAAACAGGTTTATAGTGAGTTGTAATTGAGACTGCACACTAGGGGGAAAATGCTTGATTGGCTATGCAGGGTGGTGGAGCTGGAAAAGATGTGCAGCGTGTACGAGTGATTAGAGATAGAGCTTGATATGCAACAACATCTGACTCAAATTCGCTTCCTCTTCTTGATCACCATTCCATTTATCCAACAGACTACCATCAGAAGCTGCCGTGCTACAGTCTCCCTAATTTATCTTGTTCAGACTGCATCTTCTAGTTGTCCTGTGTGCACCTTCCTCCACTCTTACCTCTCTTGATGTACCTCCCTCCTATCAAAGCCCATCTTCATCATAGCCATTTCTATCTTTGTGGCAAAGTTTTTACTTACCAGTAGTTTCATTTATTTTATTTGTCAAGGACAGCACACTGTATTTTGAGAAAGTTCAGTGACAGTTGTTACAACATGTGCATTTGTCAAACAAACACCTTTTCTACAGTTCTGATATACTTTTTATTGCTTTATTGTTTTATTTCCTGATGGCAGGGGTGGTCCTAGCCTATTTGGCGCCCCACCCCCAGGGTGGGTGCAGGCAGTTGGGTTGCTGCTAAATGGTGCCCCCTGCCTGCAGTGTGGTGCATGACAGGCAGTTTGTATCAGAAGTTCACTCCACCATCACAAGAACACCTCTTAAAAAAAAATTCAAACAAGAAATACTGTACAGATTAAACTGTACAAATGAATCTTTTACCAAACCTTTTGTACTAATTGTATGTACTATGAACAACAAGAGTTTAACATGCACATCAACTGACAAGTCAAGTTTATTTGTATAGCACATTTAAAACCGAAGCTGTTACCAAAGTGCTTAACAAGAACACAACATAAAATATAAAGTACCACAATAATAATTACAGCATGTGGACTAAAAGCAAAAACACAAAACATAATTAGAAATTCTCTGATGCATGCTCAATAATCCAGGTGGAAAAATCTAAAAAACCTAAGTCTGGTCCTCTGGACATTCAAAAAACAAAACAAAACAAAAAAGCACTAAAAAAAGCAAAAGGAACAGACTTAGCTTTTTTTAGATAATTAGAAATGCTGTCACCTAAATGTTGATCCTCCTTGCCTTCCTTGATGCAGTCATCAATAATCTCATCATGTGAAATCTACTCGGCAACTGCCTGGTTGATCCTGATGACTGCCAGACCACTGAGGTGTTCCTGAGACATAGTTGACCTCAGATGTGTTTTTATCATTTTCAACTCTGAAAAGCTTGTTTCTGCTCCAGCCACTGTGACAGGAATGGTAACTGCAATTCTAAGAGCAGCCCACAAATTTGGATAGATTTCTGAGAGGTCACTTTCATGGACAAAGTTTAGCAGCTCAAGAGCAGTCATAGTCATATTTTATATAATTATATACAAAGTATGTATTTTAGAATTATATAACAAGCTGCCCAAAGCTGTTTCTTTCCAACCCAATGTCTTCAGCGATTGTGGGCGCCGGCGGGTGGGGGGGATAAAATGCTGTGTTATGCCGCCCCCTGCTGGAGGCCGCCCACCCATGTCGCCCATATTAGGAACCGCCACTGCCTGATGGACCTTAGTGAAAGAGGTTTGTCCTTAAATATCCACAGACCTAAAGTTGTTTTTCTCCGAAGTGAATGAGTTCATGGCAGTTTAGATTTCCTGTCCACCAGAATCTCATCTTCCACAGATTGCAGACATAAGACTTTCATCCAGTGTGTATGTCCTTCTCCATCTTCTCTCCAGTGTGGCTACATTGATGACGCTTCAGACTCTCTGGCCATTTGAATCTCTTGTCACACTGGTCACATCTGTAATTCTTCTCCCGTGGACACGCAGATGAATCTTCAGACTATGTGAATGACTGAATTTTTTTTGCCACACTGGTCACAGATGAAATTTGTTTTACCAGGATCATTAGATTTATATGGCTCCTCCTCATCCTGGTCACTGCAGGGTTGTCTGTCTGGAGTTTTGACCAACTGGGTCCGTTGCTCCTCAATAGAACCATCTTTGTTTATGTTTATTAAATTTGTTCATTTTTTTACAAAAGAAACAATACAAGACAATCCCATAAATGATAATGTACAAAATATAAAAAAATGAAAGGTAGCAGAAAGAAGAATAAATCTTATTATATATGCCCCTTTATCTTTATCCTCGTCTTCAGGTTCTTCTGTGATTGTGTAATTCTAGTTTGATGTACCGTATTGATGGTACAAGAAACAGACAGAGACAGCCGTAAACACTTGTTCAAGAATTCTTTTACATTTTTTTTTATTAATATAAGTATGTATATATAATCGGGGGGGATTTTACTGACAAAAGTTGAGAGCACACATTTTCAGTTTGAAAGCAGGAATTCATCTATTTGCTCTCAAAACTTGTAATGCTTGCACTCAAAACGTCTGCTCTCTTTATTATCTGTGCTCTCTCAAATCTTTGTGTTCACGCTCTGATTTCCTGCTCGTGCACAAAGCTTCTCTCTGCCCGGATCAAATCTCCGCTCACAAACCTGTCCGCTCACTTGCTAATTCCTTTCTGCTCGCTCACGGAACAAGGACCATCGTCGCCTGGCGACTGTCCCCAACCAATAGAATGAAAGTGTTATACTGGGCAGTGGGAGACTCCTTTAGGGTCTGTTTGTTTCCTTTTAGTGGGTGTGCCTGTGTGGCTACTACCGATTGTAACGCTTACAGTATTTTCTGGACTATAGGTCACACCTTTATATAAGTCGCTTTGTTAATTTAATGAGAAACAAAGTCAGTTTTCTGCTCCGTGTTACAATTTAAGGTTGCTTTCAAAAGAATGGCTGTTGATTTTTATCAGTTTAATGGCTTTCTATTAACAGCTAGACAGCTCGATAGATAGACAGATCGATAGATAGACAGCTCGATAGATAGACAGCTCGATCGATGAAAGCAACCTTAAATTGTAACACGGAGCAGAAAACTGGGCGGCCGTGGCGTAGTGGTAAGGGCAGTCGTCTCCCGATCAGAAAGTTGGCGGTTCGACTCCCGGGATCCGCACCATGTGTCGTTGTGTCCTTGGGCAAGACACTTAACCCTGAGTTGCTCCCGGTAGGACTGGAAAGCACCTTGCATGGTAGTCTGCCACCACCGGTTTATGAATGTGTGTAGCATTCAATATATGTGTAGCACTTTGAGATTTTCAGTAATGAAAAGTGCGTTATAAATTGAATTAATTATTATTATTATTAAAACTGATGTTGTTTCTCACTACATCCAGTGGGCGGGGCAGAAAGAGCAGGCGTTACAATCGATAATAGCCACACAGTAGGGATGTGCGATATGGCATGAAATTCATATCACAATATGTATTGTGAAGGGTGGCGATAACGATATATATCGCAATATGTTTTTGGTATAAAACTTTCAATAGGAATGAAAAAAAAGCATAGGGTGTCCTTTTGCCATAATTTATTTTGAAAACTGCTATACCACAAAATAATCTCTATTAAGAAAATTTCACTACTAGGTCCAGAGAGTTTTTAAATAATTAACAACTCAAGCATTAGGCTTCTTTCTTGTAGTGCAAAACAGTGCAAAATATATCTTGTGTAGTTTTAGCCATAAGTTTTAAACTAAAGAATATGTTGTTAACTCTTAACAGTTTCCAATATTGTCACTTAAGAAATGAACAGTAACAGAGCAGCATTTTACACTGAAAACACTTCACCCTCCAACCCTCTAGAGGGCGTCTCCTTCAGCTTTAAGGAGAGCTGACAAGGCAACCAGTTTCCTCTGTGGCTTTGACCAGAGGGTCTCGCAGTAAAATCACACAACACAGCGTTCTGTTCACAGATCAGAGGGCAGGTTTCTCTAAAGCTGACCAACGCTTACTTTAACTTTCGACAAAAAAAAAAAAAACTTTCAACAGAACGCGTTTTGCGCATGCGTCAGAATACGGCAACACTACGGCAAGCCGGACGTAGTTAGCTTATAGCTTCACTTAGCACTGAAGAAAATACTTTAACACCACTTACGCACAGTTTTCAACACAAAAAAGTAACGATTAACTCTGACAACAATGATTGTACACTTCAACACCACTTATGCACAGTTTTAAACTAAAAAAAGTAAAGATTAAATCTGACAACTCTGATTTTACATTAGACAGCATTACTGCGGTTAGCTGGTAGAAGACAGATCTCTATCGTACGTTAAATGTCTATTGTTTCTACCGTGTACCGTTTATATCGCGCATTCACACAGGCACACCCACTAGAAGGAAACAAACGCACCCTAGATGAGTCTCCCACCGCCCACTGTATGTAACACTTCCTGTATGTAACACTTCCTGTATGTAACACTTCCTGTATGTAACATTTCCTGTATGTAACACTTCCTGTAACACTTCCTGTATGTAACACTTCCTGTATGTAACACTTCCTGTATGTAACACTTCCTGTATGTAACACTTCCTGTAACACTTCCTGTAACACTTCCTGTAACACTTCCTGTATGTAACACTTCCTGTATGTAACACTTCCTGTATGTAACACTTCCTGTATGTAACACTTCCTGTATGTGTGTGTAACACTTCCATTCTATTGGCTGGGACAGTCACCAGGCGACGATGGTCCTTTTTCCGTGAGCGAGCAGAAAGGAATTTGCAAGCAAGCAGTGATTTGATCTGTGCAGAGAGGTTTTGTGCGTGAGCAGAAAGAGCGTGAACACAAAGATTTGAGAGAGCACAGAGAATATTTTAAAGAGAGCAGAAGTTTTGAGTGCAAGCATTACAAGTTTTGAAAGCAAAGAGATGAATTCCTTCTTTCAAACTGAAAATGTGTGCTCTCAACTTAGGTCAGTAAAATCACCCCATACACATAGCCTACAGTATATCAACTGACTGACACATGAGGAAAATATTGACTTGTGGACATGTCATCACTTTCTAAAATCTGTTCGAAGGAAATACTGAGGCATCTTTTATCGCTGGTTGCACTGTTAAAGGTCCACTGACATCATCTTGCAAATTTGCATGAAATGATAGAAGATATATACCTGTATATTTTATCATTCAACTACCGGTATGTTTGTTTTTGCAAACAAAATGATAAATTAATGAAAATTCCTTTCAAAGTGAGATTAAAATTAAAAACCACTTTTCTCTCTGAAAAATCAGACTACAAGCGAATGCAACATTTGTGACATAGGGAGCAGGACCTTCAGTCTTCGTCTACCATTAACGCATATCCATTCTCAGCCAGATCGCCTCTATTTTTGTATAACTTGAAAGATGCCGGTTGTGTTGCATTTGGGTGTTCTAATATCACCAGTGAACAAGTGAGCCTTTTCATTTTCCCAAAAGATGTAAGACCTTTGTCAAAAATGGAATGAATAAAGCTGCCTCCCCTCGGACTGAGCTCCCTGTTTCCTGAACAGGTAAGACTCAAATACATACGGTGCAGATCTAAATTAGAACCTGCTGTTTCTGCTCATCTAACGTCCTGCTTCCAAAACTAAAGGCAAATGTCTCAAATCTGAACTTGGATTGATAATTTTGTTGTTTTATTTCTTGTTCGCCATGAATATTTATATGGGGCATTCTAAAGACTTCTCCTCGCAACGTCACATATGTTGCATTTGCTTGTAGTCGGATTTTTCAGAGAGAAAAGCGGTTTTTAATTTTAATCACTTTGAAAGGAATTTTCATTAATTTATCATTTTGTTTGCAAAAACAAACATAGTTGAATGATACAATATCTTCTATCATTTCATGCAAATTTGTAAGATGATGTCAGTGGACCTTTAAACCTTAGAAGCAGCAGACACAAACATAAAATAATTTTATTTTTTTCTGTAGACAAGCTTATGTTTGAATGTAAACAATGGAGTTCAGTTTTATAGCATAACATTAAAAAGTACAGTAATATGTAATAAATATGATCTATAATGTGTTTTGAGTGCATTTTGTTTGTAGCAGCTAGTTTAAATTTAAAAACAATATGGATCGCTAAAGTTTACAGGGACTTAATGTAGCGTCCCGGTTGAAAAGATTGGTCTCTCAAACTGATGGTTCACAATCCCTTTATTTTACATCCTTGGATGTAAGAGCTACAAACTATAAAAAATAAAAATAACATCAGTAACTCAAAACAGTGTGTTGCCTTTTACCTTACATGTACAATAAAACCTGAAAACATACTATGTTGCGACATTCTGTGAATTTTACATAAAACATTAAAGGTTCAGTATGCAGTTTCTGTAGAACTGCAGCACTTAGAAATATTTTCAACAGGCAAAGCATTCTGATCCCTCCCCCTCAGAGCCATATGTGGCTCTGCCCCCTTGTGGTCTGTTGAATTTCAAATTCAAGCTCTGTTTTTATTGGCTGATTCAAATTCAAGCTCTGTTTTTATTGGCTGGTTACAAACTCTGTTTTTATTGGCTGGAAAATGGCGGGTCACCTTTTCTTTTTAGAAATGCTTATTTACCACCTGGAGAAGCAAGGGGACAATATTTTTTTTAAATTTTTTTCAGAGATTACCTGGCTAACATCAGTCTGTCAGGAGGTAGTGACAGAGTGAAGAAATATGTTCATAAAAAAAGCTACATACTGAAGCTTTAAAGATTGTAACCCTTTGAATTACTAAGCATGACTAAATTACTAACAGACATGAGCACCATCTAGTGGGTAAAAAACATAACCGTTACACTTAGGAGCAAACTCCGTGAAATATAATTCATTATATACATTTATACAACAAAACTCCAACACCAACCTCCCTCATCAACCAGGTGCTAAGGAACTGTTTGCAGCTTAACATTACACCTTAATAATAATACAACTTTATTTCTTGATTGATTCACAGCTCTCTTTTAAACTCCATGTGGAAAACCTAGTAAAGAAACTGAAAGTTAAACTGGGTTTCTTTTTCAGAAACAGATCATGTCTAACACTGAATGCTAGGAAACACCTTGTATCTGTGACTTTCCTTCCCTCCATTGATTACGGTGACATTCTCTACATGAATGCTCCTACAAGCACCCTGCGGATGTTGGATGTTGTCTATCATGGTGCACTAAGATTCATAACTGGTTGTGATTATCGTACCCACCACTGCACCCTGTATTCACTGGTTAACTGGACATCATTAACCTCACGCAGACTCTTCCACTGGTACATTTTCATCTTTAAATCACTTCTTGGTCTGCTGCCCTCATACATCTCCTCCTACATGTCTTTGCGTGAGTGCAGCTACAGTGTGCGCTCTCAGGACATGATTACCTGCAGTGTTCCGTCAGTGAGGACTGAACTTGGAAAAAGGGCCTTCTCCTACTCTGCTCCTGCTTCATGGAATATCTTACAAAAAGATTTGAAGCTCTCGGCCCTGACCTCCCTAAATGGTTTTAAAAATCTTTTGGAAACCTGGCAAAAACCATTGCAGATATGTTCCTGTTTTTGATTTTGTACATCTACCTTGTGGTGTTTTGCTAGTTTTGATACTTTGCATTTCACTTTCTATTTCTCTCCTACGTTTTTTTTTTTTTTTTTTTCTGTTGTTTGTTGTTTAAGGAAATTCTACCATTGCTGTTCATCATTCTTTAGTTTGTAGCAGGTCGCTTTTGTAAATGAGCCCTCGAGGCTCAATGAGATTTACCTGACTAAATAAAGGTTGAATGAATTTCTGTTAACCGAGGAGCACTCCTTTTTTTTTCTTTTTTTTTAAGTTTTCCTTTTTTTAATTGATCACAAATATCATGACTATTATGGAAATATAGATGGTCACAGAATATGATAGCACTTACCAGATATTGTGACCACACTGTAACTTATAATAGAAAAACATTAAATAATTGAGCCACACTGTTTCTGCTGACTCTCTATTTCCTCTAAGGAATAAAAGGTAACATCTGACCACTAATATCATGAGTATTATGAAAAATATAAATCATATATTGCAAAGTATGGTGAAAAATGCAACAGCGCCCCCTACGATCACAATATACGGTGGTCTCGTTTCAGAGGCGTGTTCGCACATGCGCAGTTGCGCACCTGTTGCCTTTTATGTACAGACAGTAAATTACATAACACTGGAAGTAGATTGTCGTCTCGGCTGATAGTGTTGCTCTCCACAGAACTTCTCAAAATGGCAATCTTTCAGTTACTTTTGAGCTTTTTTACCAAGGCACTTTTAATTCTGTCGGTTTTTCTTTTCATAGCGTTTCTTATTTACTGCTTGTATATTAAATACATCCACATAAAATACGACCACATACCCGGACCACCGAGAGGAAGGTAAGGCTGATGTTAGCTGAAGTTTGTTCTGAGTTCTGACATCATAGTTTTGACAGCTTTTTGTTTTCTTTTCTTTTAGCTTCCTTTTTGGACACACACCAGCACTTTTGAAGACTATGAATAATGGAATAGTACATGACAAATTACTTGAATGGTAAGTCATGCACTGACTGAATAGTAACCGTTCTTTTAGAAGTTTATATATATATATATATATATATATA
>JBBPBX010017929.1:24303-46224 GCA_038048925.1 Garcialebias charrua
TCGGAGTTGGTTTATATGAACTTGTACATAACACAGGCGTAACATACTCACTTTATCTGAATTAATCAGATTTTCAGAAATAATGGATTGATTATTTATAATTAAAATAAAAAATATACATGTACGTATATATTTCACAGGTCTGAGACTTATGGGCCTGTTTACAGAATAAATGCTCTGCATTACGTTACTGTGTGTGTGACCTGTCCAGAAGCCACAAAGGTAAGCATTTTTCTAAAGCGCTGTAAATAAAACAGTGTGAAAGTGCATGCACAACAGAGATTTTACAAGTTTAAGTTCTTGCAACTGAAAAAATGCCTTTCTGCTGCATCCACCATTAGTTACCTTTTTTTTTTTTTTTGGTTTTGGTTTCAGGAAATCATGATGTCCCCAAAGTACCCAAAGGACAAGTTTGTCTACAACAGACTGTTCTACCTGTTCGGTGAAAGGTAGCTGTCAGCCTGTCGGGATATTGATTCAGATATCATTCAGCTACATAAGAATGCAATGTGTTTTCTTGAACAGATAAAAATGACAGACAATAGTCTGTAATTCAATTACATACATATTTTAAATCTATCTGTTCAAGAAAAATGTTTGAGTCATTGGTGTCTGTCCAATTCAAATACAAAGTACCATATTTTTCGGTGTATAGGTCGCACCTTTTTATGTTTTTTTCAAGGCCTGTGACCTATACACCAGTGCGACATATTTATGGCTTGTTATTACTTTCGGCGAAACAAATTTTTAAATCCAGCTCATTTCACAATTACGTTCATTTATTAAGGAAAAGTTCAGCTCAGACATATATTTGCTATAATTTTTATCAAACAAATAATTGTTTTTAAGTGTTAATCTTCTTAAAAGCCTTGCTGTGCGCTCCTGTGGCAGACATTTGCAGCAGAGCTAAACGTAGGTGCGACCTATACACCAGTGCGACCTATCTAGGGATTTTTCCAATCTATTGGTGATAATTGGACAATGCGACCTATACACAGGTGTGACCTATACACCAGAAAATACTGCAGTTACTTCAAACTAACATTGTTTTACTATTTCCAATCTGGCTTCAATGCAGGACATAGTATAATCACAATAACCTAATAAGCACATTCACTTTGTTCAACTTAGCTCAGTTTTGTCAGATGCGGTCACACTGAACAACGGGGTCCCACAAGGGTCCATTTTAGGGCCCTTGCTCTTTTTACTCTATATTAATCAAATCTGTGATCAGCTTAAATTCTCCGTTTACCATATTTTCGCAGAGTAATTTGTAATGACTTGTTTGCACATTGCCCAGATACAGTTCTATACTCGTCAGCGCCCTCTCTAGATGCAGTGCACTGAAATCTTCAGACTGATTTCAACACCTTACAGAATTCTCTCCATGAGTCAAAATTAGTCCTGAATGCTAGCAAAACTAATGCTATGTTGTTTTCCCATAGTTCTGCAGTAACCATTCCTTCTATTAAAACACTGAATGGTGATATTATAGAGCTTGTAGACACATACAAATATATTGGTATTTGGCTGGATAAAGATCTTTATTTTAATGGTCACATTACATACATAATAAAAAAGCTAAAATTTACTCTGTTTTTTGTATAGACTGACAGTAACAGCAAGTAGCAAGTTTGTTTTTATCACAGCTGGATTACAGAGACACAATCTATAGATTTGCATCCCCCACTACCTTAGCTAAACTGGACTCCATGTACCATGCTGCTCTGAGGTATATAACAGGTTCACCCTTTAGGACTCACCACCACTTTACAAAACCTTGCTGGACTTACTTCACTCGATGTTCAAAGTATGAAGTGTTGGTATATTTTCATATACAAAGCCATTTTAGGGAAATTACCATCATATATCAAATCCAAGTTTGTATCACTACAAACACAGTCTCAGGACCAGTAACTAGCTGTGGTTTAAGGTACCCTTTGTGCACACGGAGTCAGGAAAGATAAGCATGTCCCATTTGGGCCCGTGGTCTTGGAATGACCTGCAGCTTAATTTGAAGTTGGAGTCTTTTATTCCTTTATCTAGTTTTAAACAAAAACTGTCAAGTTTTAGTCACATCTTGCATCTGTAATATTTAAGTGTCTTTAATTGTGACTTTTTTTAAACGTGCATTGCATTTTATGTCTTATTACTGGATGTTTTGTTGTAAATATTTGTTTTTATATAGCACCTTTCTATCTTATCAAGATACTCTTTACAACACAATCTGTGCCCTCATTTACTCAATCATACAGCACTCTACTATATCTGTACAAAGAATAATCAGTGCTTTATCACATTCATACACCAATGGGACACACATCAGAGGCAATGTTCAGTGTCTTGTCAAGAGACACTTCAACATGTGACTGCTGGTGGAATCAAACCCCCAACTCTTGCATTGGAAGATGACTGTTCTAACCACTCAGCCACAGCCGCCACAAATACCGTATTTTCTGGTGTATAGGTCACACCGGTGTATAGGTCGCATTGTCCAATTATCACCAATAGATTGGAAAAATCCCTAGATAGGTCGCACCGGTGTATAGGTCGCACCTACGTTTAGCTCTGCTGCAAATGTCTGCCACAGGAGCGCACAGCAAGGCTTTTAAGAAGATTAACACTTAAAAACAATTATTTGTTTGATAAAAATTATAGCAAATATGTGTCTGAGCTGAACTTTTCCTTAATAAATGAACGTAATTGTGAAATGAGCTGGATTTAAAAATTTGTTTCGCCGAAAGTGATAACAAGCCATATATAGGTCGCACCAGAGTATAGGTCGCAGGCCTTGAAAAAACCATAAAAAGGTGCGACCTATACACCGGAAAATACGGTACTGCTGTTACTGTTATCAAGACTGTTGCTGTAAATGTAATGACTTGTTTGCACATTGTCCAGGACATACTTGTAAAATTGATTAATAATCTCAATAGATTTATTTCCTGGTAAAAAAAAAAAAAAGATGTTTAAATAAAAATTAATAAATGACCAGAGTACCTAGAATCCCAGGATATGCAAAGTACAGAGGGCAGCTTTATGGAGTTCAGGGAAGAAGCTGTTCCTTGGCTTTACTTTGTGGCTGCGCAACATTTTGTTGGATAGTCCAAAAGCTAATCTCATTTCATGGGTTTGTCATCTGATACTGGAAGATAATATACTGTAACGTCAATTACAGATTTGATTGGGGTTAAACAATTACAACCCTCTGGGGTAAATTTTGTAGGATTCACACACCTGTCTATTTATAGGTTTTTTGGAAATGGTCTGATAACGGCGCAGAATCATGAGGTGTGGTACAAACAGCGCCGGATCATGGACCCTGCCTTCAGCAGCTTGTGAGTTTAGTTTATATCATGTCATTGTTTTTCCTGCTCAGTTTGTATACAAAGTTTTTTTCTTATTTGTCTGTGAGATATAATTACCCCATGTGTGGAAATTGTTGCCGTTATCTTCTAGATGTGTTTTTCTTGTCTGAACCTATCATTCCTTCCAGGTATTTGAGAGGTCTAATGGGGACCTTCAATGAGAGGGCGGAAAAACTGATGGACAAGCTTGTAGAAGTTGCTGATAACAACACAGAGGCCAACATGCTGCACCTTGTCAACTGTGTCACCCTTGATGTGATTGCTAAGGTATGATCAAGCTTGACCCAATAAATAAATCTGAAAAAATAAAAGTGACAAAACTACCAGCTTAAATACTTCTCTTGGCACATTATACATATTGTCATGAGAAAAATTAAGTTAATCCTCTTTCTAGATATTGTTGTCTCCCATCACAGAGCAAACAGTGGGAATTTGAACCCTCTGTCCGTCCATTCATGAATGTTGTGAGCGTGATAACTTGATAAATAAGTGAGGTACCGACTTCCATTTTGGTCTGTGGCTGCATCTAGGCATAAGAAAGCTTTCTACTGAAAATTTGATTGCCACGTCAAAAAATGTCCACCACCAGTGGTGGGCACAGCTAATCAAAAAATTAGCTTTGCTAACCACTAACTCACTAACTAAAAATTAGCTTTGTTAAAGCTAAACACATTTTTTTTTTAATGATAGAAGCTAACGCTAAAGCGCTAACTCTTATCCACTGTAAAACATGTTGTATGTGAACACAACTCAAAACATTTCTGTAGACCAAAAATATTTTAGTCATATGTGAAGCCATCTGTTCAACAGTTGAAACTTAGACTATGTGTCCTGAAGCAACAGAACAATGATTTCAAACTCAGCAGTCATTCTACAACAGAATGGCTTAAAAACATCTAGGTGTTGCAATAGGCCATTAAAGTCCAGAGCTTAACCCAATTAAAAATACACGTATGTAGTGGGACCTTAAAAGAGCTGTGTAGAAACAAATGTCTGTAAACTCAGCGAACTGAAGCAATGCTGTAAAGAAGTGTGCCAAAAATCCTCCACAACCACGTGAGAGACCTTTAAAGTCATACAGAAAACTACTGTATTGCTACTAAGCTTTTGGTCTTAGTTTTTATACTTTTACATAGGGATGCACGATAATGTATTTTTGACCGATATCCATACTGATATTTTCTGTACTTTCCTTTGTCGGAAAATAGCCCTCTCTCTTATTTAGGCTTACCGTATTTTCCGGTGTATAGGTCGCACCTTTTTATGGTTTTTTCAAGGCCTGCGACCTATACACCGGTGCGACCTATTTATGGATTTTTTTCCCCATATTTTTAGACCAATTTGTGGCTGAGTTATGGCCCTTTTTCCCTGTTGCATAAAATTGTGCAGTACCAGTTTCGGCCACCAGGGGGCAGTGCAAGTGCTCACAGTCGGCTCAAAAAAGGCACCCAACAAACATTTTTTTAGGAGTCTGTAGTTTAATTTTAATGATGTTGGTGGTATTTACATTTTGAAATAAGCTGATTTGTAATAATTTATTAACAAATATCAAAGTGAGAAAAAGGGTAGACTTGGTTCTCCCCATGACATTATGCATGCTTGTTTATCCATAAACTTCAGGTTGCATTTGGCATGGATTTGGACCTCCTGACAAATAGTTCACCTTTCCCTAAAGCCATTGCGATTTGTCTGAAAGGGATGATGTACTACGTTAGAGACATGATGTTTCAGGTAATACTTCACTTAATTTGAAAAATGTGCTACAACAACCTTGTGAACAATATCTTGTTTGACATTTTAAGTCTGCTTATTCTAGTTCAAGCCAAAGAACAGACGATTCGTAAAGGAAGTGAAGGAAGCATGTCACCTGCTGCGCAAAACCGGAGCCCAGGTGATCCAGGAGAGAAAGACTGCCATGCAGAACGGTGAAGATGTTCCAAAGGACATCCTCACACAGATCATCAAAACAGCTTCTACAGGTTAGAATAAAATTTAGAAAAACTGAGCAACGTTGTCTCAGCATTATCTCAGTTAACATCAGACTATTGCCTTGTCCATTCTTGTGTTGCAACTGAAGAAAACATGACCCAAGAAGATGAGGAGTTTATGTTGGACAACTTTGTGACATTATTTATTGCTGGTGAGTTTTATTTTTATTGTTTTAGATGTGAAAAACTGCTTCAAAGGAGCTTGAAACTGCTTTTTGGTATAAAACAATGTTTAATTACCGGTAATATGCACAAGACAGAGTACATGTGTGATTGAGAGGGAAGCAGGTGGAACAATGAGGCTACAAGGATCAGAGGTCACAAAGGTGCAGGACTTCAAGTACCGTATTATCCGGCCTATAAGTCGCACCGGAGTATAAGTCGCACCAGTCCAATTATGTCCAATGAAGTGGAAAAATCCACGTATAAGTCGCACCTCACGGCACAAAACGAGCATGCGCAGCAGCAAACAGACCTGCATCTCTTTGATCTTTAAAGATAAACACATAAAAAATATATTCTTGTTAGCTGACATTACAGTAAAAGTGAGTCTCAGTTTAACTTTTCTTGATAAATGCACTTTGATTGTTAAAAACCGTTAAATTAAGTGACCATTTGTTTTACCAAAGTGAAAAAAACGAAAAATCCACGTATAAGTCGCACCGGCCTATAAGTCGCAGGGCTTAGAAATGTATGCAAAAAGGTGCGTCTTATAGGCCGGGGAATACGGTACTTGGTGTCCACTATCCAGGAAAATGGGGAGTGTGGTAAAGAGGTGAAAAAGCGAGTCCAGGCAGGATGGAGTGGATGGAGAAAAGTTTCAGTAAAGGTCAAAGGAAAAGTTTACAAGAGAGTGGTGAGACCAGCTGTGTTGTTTGGTCTGGGGACAGAGGCATTAACAAAAAGACAGGAGAAAGAACTGGAAGTGGCAGAAATGTAGATGTTGGGGTTCTCCTTAGGAGTGACCATACCTAGTCGCTTTTCGGCAAAATTTGCCAATTCCAAACTAAAATATGTAATTTCTGTGAATCATCTAGATCTGAAGAGTTTTTTTTTATTATTTTGTGGGGGGATTAGGCATGGTGGTGGATGGCATAATTTCCCTTTAAGAAACAGCGTTCCTCCTTGGTCTCTTGGCTCAACAGGTGCTCATCTCATCTGGAGATTTTATCATGGGGCGGGGGAGAAGTGGGAGACACCTCCGGGTTGCACGCTAGCTTACAGCAAGTTGTTGACCGGTGGGGGTGGGTGATGTTAGCATGTGTGAGAGAAACGGAGCGTGTAGCATCTTAGCTAGCGCATCTGTATGGTGCACAGCAAGATTTTGCCTTATGAATTGAAAAGTCCAGCTGATGGTGTTCTAGAGAATGCCTTGAAGGAGAAATAGGTGTTAAGTAGGGGTGCACCGATTCTGGCCGATCACCGATCTCTAAAAAGTCTGACCTGTCAATTCACGATACATTGACTATATTCGATACATCACCCTGCCCTACTGACATTCTGAGCGCTTTGAAATGGGGAGCTGCTATGCCTGCCTGCGCACTCCACTGGTGACCTAGCTGCGTCTAAGACCACATTTAAAAGTTTCTCATTTCAGCACAAGTGCAGTGGTGAGTTGGACCTCAACACTCGTTTTTTCCTTGAATTTATCATTTGGATGTCTTTCTCCAAAACATCCAGATGTGGGGTTTGCTGTGTTAAACTCTGGGCCTTTACCGGAGCAGTGGGTACCTAATAAGTTTTGATGGTTGCCAAAGATAAGCTGTCTGGCAAAATTGGAGTCTCCATATCCCATGGTGAGACATTCAAACAAATGCAATGAATAAGAATGTTAGGTTACACAACCCCAGTTCACAAAGTAGCATTGGTTATTGCTCACCAGACAGGTGAAGCAAGAACATATGCTTAATTTGAATGACTGTGTGTGTAGCATAGACATGATTGGTGTAATGAGATAAATTCTTCTGGCCCTATTCACACAATGCCACTTTTAGGTGAAACCATAACATTTCAGCTGTCATTCGGCACCCCACATTCATATTGCATTTTCACAAACAATGCATTGTTTTCTAGTCTATAATTCAGTGGAAAGGATAGAAACAATTCATACTAGGTATTGACTACTTGACTAATAATTATTTTTACCTTTGGTAATATAGGCCACACTTTTAGAGCTGTTGCATCTCTCATCATTAACTTTGATCTAATTTGTGTATTTTACATGAGGAGCTCTTTAAAAATCTACATTTTGGTGTACTGAAAACCATTACAACCACTTTCCATTAGGTTGTGTGATGTAACTTTTTTAAGGTTACCGGTATGTTCCAATTCACATTTGTCTAAACTTGTGCAGGTCAAGAAACAACAGCCAATCAGCTATCATTCTGCATCATGGAACTTGGACGACAGCCTGAAATTCTGGAGAAGTATGAAATAATAACCTAGTTGTTGTTAGTTTGTTATCTAGTTGGTGAAGAATGGTTTCTGAAGTTGAGTTTCTACATTTCAGACTGAGGAAAGAAGTGGATGATGTGATTGGGATGAAGCAAAACGTCAGCTATGATGACCTCGGGAAACTGACCTACCTCTCACAGGTAGGGGTTGAACGAGTACATAATTAATTTTTTATTTAATTTATTCATTTTACATTTAAAATACCAAAAGAAAAGATATAAAACCATTTAACATATTATATGAAAAGAAAAACATAAATGAAATTTGGCAGAAAGAAGAAATCTTATTACGGTATATCTGCCCCTCTTTTCAAAAACAAAAACAATTCAAACAATCATAATTTTTAAACTCGACATTAACATAATAAAGCTCGAATAGAACTCGAGTAGTTGATGATGTCATAGGATTTTAAGATGCAAAAGAATAAATACATGAACGCAAAAAAAAATTCATTTATTATTTACCGAAAAAAAAAAAAAAGACCAACTAAACATTGGGAGCATATACTTTGTATTATGCTCCTACCATTTATCATACTGCGGATAAGTCACAGGAAAACCAAAACTATTAGAGGAGCCAAGATGGTGTAGTGGCAGGGCTTTTGACTTGGGACTCGAAGGACGCGGATTCGCGCCCCAGCCACTACACACCTTGGGGTGTCTATGAGTGCACATCTAATTCTCCAGCTCCCCGGGCGCTTTCTGGCTGCTCACTGCACCACCTGGTGGTGGTTGGGTTAAATGCAGAGACGAATTTCGTCTGTGTATGGGAAACATACACAGATGACAGACAAAGACATTATTATTATTATTATTATTATTATTAAGCTGCAAAAGTGAAAGTAACGTGCAACACGTCAAAAATGAAACTATAAACAGTGGGGCAGTCGACCACCCTGCACCACCGCCGGGATTATTATGTTTATAGGTTTTTTATAGGTTTAGAGATTCATATTTTTTGCTTTTTTGTTTATGAAACAAGATCAGAGGAATCTGGTTTGGTCGGACCCGGTGTTACACCATATTCTGTGACATGCAACAATGTATGCAACACCGCCCCCTACGGTCACAATATGCAGTGGTCACAGAATATAGTGTAACACCAGTTCGTAACGCGCTCCAAACAGGAAGTCGGTTCATTTTCTGTTCTGTAACTGCAACGTGATGACGTCACTATGAATACTCGACGTGAAATTAAAAAACTCGATAGATGTCCTTGGAATCAATGTGTAGATTACTCGAGTAGTCTGTTAAAGCGCTACTCAAAGGTACGTATAAATATGCAAATTTGTATTTAGTGTCCTGACTGATGTTTATCCTCATGTTCATTCCTGCAGCTTCTGTTAGAAATTCAATCAGGCCATTTTTTTCTTTGAACAATTTGATTTTACTCTGACCTTCCAGTTCAGAGTTCTTTATGAACGTGTTTATTGTTGTATAAAGAATGACTATTATAGGCCTCCTATTGTAAACCTCCCACAGGTGCTAAAAGAGACACTGAGACTCTACCCAACTGCTCCAGGAACAAATCGTCAGATTGATGAAGACATGATAATTGATGGTATCCATATCCCCGGGGGAGTTGGCTGTATGGTGAGTTCTTTTTTTAAACATTCTTGTAGCTCTAAAGCACAAAGTGATTGTCTTTGTCTATTATTGAATAATAGTGGCAACAATCATGTGTTGAACAGAATAAAACTAATTTCTAGGCCACCTAAAACAGTTTTCAGATTTTTACCTGCAATTACTATTTTTTTATATTCAGTTTAACTCCTATGTAACTGGGAGAATGGAGAAATTCTTCAACGACCCACTGACATTTGATCCAGACCGATTTCACCCAGACGCTCCCAAGTAAGTACCATAATTGTCGGTCTATAGAACACACCTGACCATAAGCCACGCATACCAAATTTAAAGTGAATCAATTTTGTACATAACTAAGATGTGCTGTTGTATAAGCCATTGGTGTTCAAAATTTAATACCAGAAGCTACACAGCTCCTGGTAGAATGTGCAGTTCTTGTTGTAGTACAAGAATCAACCACTGGATGGTGTTTCATAAACTCTAGTTTGCTTTCAACAATGTGTGCACGGATTGCAGTTTTCTGGCCGATCACTGTTTTCTAAAATGTCTGACCTGTCGATTCAGATTTTGGCCAATACAGATTTTGTTCTATAAGTGACACTGTCAGGTGTTATAAGGTCACAATGCACCTTCAATTTTCCATTCTTGCTGACAAACATACCCTTGAACAATATCCTAGAAACAATACAAACTTGTTTTAACTGGCTATGAGGTAGGGTTCTGAAATATAAATGAAGTTTAGACAATTATTGTTAAAATAAACAAACAAAAAAAAGAGTAAAATCGGTTTCTCATGCAATATCTGACAATTTCCGATTTCCCAAAATTAAGAAAATCAGGGCCAGTTTATCGGTGCACCACTACTTGTATTACACACACAAACTGCGTGATCATCTTCATGATGACACAATGTCTGACTCATGGTTCTCCCAAAAAATAAACTTGTCCAGATGACATTAATTAAATTTTTTGTATTTATTTACCTGGATGATTGAGCTTTCAACTCTTTTTTTTTACTGGCACACGAGTCACGACTCATGGGGAGAGGGGGTACACCTCCTCCCATTCTCTCTTGCTGTGAGTGATATTCGTTGTACACAGAAATATTTTTATTGTATTTTATTTAAATAGGTACCAGTAACATACACAAAAATAGGCTATGTACAGTACGGTAAATTATTATTATTTTTTCTGAACAATGCCTTTAACACGGCTGGTAAAAAAAAAAAAAGTCCCATGGAATTATCTGCTTGAATTAAAGTGAAATTGTTTCCTCAGTCTGGAGGTGACAGAGTTGTTCTGCCCTGATGGATGGATGGATGGATGGATGGATGGATGGATGGATGGATGGATGTTAATATCCATAAAAGTAGTCGGTGTAGGGATGACACCATCTAGTGGGCATCCCTTGTCTGTGCATCCTTGTGTTTCAATGATTTAGGTTATTTCCCTCCTTGTGTTCCCAGGTGTTTGTAATCACGTCCTGTCTTGTCTGTATGTATATATGGTCTGTCTGAGAGTATTGTCCTTTGTCGTGTCGTCATTGGGTCTACCCTCTCCTGATGAGTTTGAGTTTTGCCCTGTACTGTACTTCCAGTCTGTAAGTTTGCTGCCTCGTCAGCCTTTTGGTTTATTATTATTATTAAATATTTATGAGTCCCTGCCTGCAACAATTGGGCTTGTACCTGCCTGATAAAATCCTGACAGTCGGTTAAATGGACTGTACTTATATAGCACCTTTCTATCTCATCAAGACACTCAAAGCTCTTTATAGCACAATCTGTGCCTCATTTAACAATATGTCAATCTTCCATACTTGGTTTGGAATCCCTTTGCCTTAATCACTGCCTCGATGTGACGTGGCATTGAGGCAATCAGCCTGTAGCATTGAAGTTATGGAAGCCCAAATTTATGAATGGGTAAATGAGGCACAGATTGTGCTATAAAGAGCTTTGAGTGTCTTGATGAGATAGAAAGGTGCTATATAAGTACAGTCCATTTAACCGACTGTCAGGATTTTATCAGGCAGGTACAAGCCCAATTGTTGCAGGCAGGGACTCATAAATATTTAATAATAATAATAAACCAAAAGGCTGACGAGGCAGCAAACTTACAGACTGGAAGTACAGTACAGGGCAAAACTCAAACTCATCAGGAGAGGGTAGACCCAATGACGACACGACAAAGGACAATACTCTCAGACAGACCATATATACATACAGACAAGACAGGACGTGATTACAAACACCTGGGAACACAAGGAGGGAAATAACCTAAATCATTGAAACACAAGGATGCACAGACAAGGGATGCCCACTAGATGGTGTCATCCCTACACCGACTACTTTTATGGATATTAACATCCATCCATCCATCCATCCATCCATCCATCCATCCATCCATCCATCAGGGCAGAACAACTCTGTCACCTCCAGACTGAGGAAACAATTTCACTTTAATTCAAGCAGATAATTCCATGGGACTTTTTTTTTTTTTACCAGCCGTGTTAAAGGCATTGTTCAGAAAAAATAATAATAATTTACCGTACTGTACATAGCCTATTTTTGTGTATGTTACTGGTACCTATTTAAATAAAATACAATAAAAATATTTCTGTGTACAACGAATATCACTCACAGCAAGAGAGAATGGGAGGAGGTGTACCCCCTCTCCCCATGAGTCGTGACTCGTGTGCCAGTAAAAAAAAAGAGTTGAAAGCTCAATCATCCAGGTAAATAAATACAAAAAATTTAATTAATGTCATCTGGACAAGTTTATTTTTTGGGAGAACCATGAGTCAGACATTGTGTCATCATGAAGATGATCACGCAGTTTGTGTGTGTAATACAAGTAGTGGTGCACCGATAAACTGGCCCTGATTTTCTTAATTTTGGGAAATCGGAAATTGTCAGATATTGCATGAGAAACCGATTTTACTCTTTTTTTTGTTTGTTTATTTTAACAATAATTGTCTAAACTTCATTTATATTTCAGAACCCTACCTCATAGCCAGTTAAAACAAGTTTGTATTGTTTCTAGGATATTGTTCAAGGGTATGTTTGTCAGCAAGAATGGAAAATTGAAGGTGCATTGTGACCTTATAACACCTGACAGTGTCACTTATAGAACAAAATCTGTATTGGCCAAAATCTGAATCGACAGGTCAGACATTTTAGAAAACAGTGATCGGCCAGAAAACTGCAATCCGTGCACACATTGTTGAAAGCAAACTAGAGTTTATGAAACACCATCCAGTGGTTGATTCTTGTACTACAACAAGAACTGCACATTCTACCAGGAGCTGTGTAGCTTCTGGTATTAAATTTTGAACACCAATGGCTTATACAACAGCACATCTTAGTTATGTACAAAATTGATTCACTTTAAATTTGGTATGCGTGGCTTATGGTCAGGTGTGTTCTATAGACCGACAATTATGGTACTTACTTGGGAGCGTCTGGGTGAAATCGGTCTGGATCAAATGTCAGTGGGTCGTTGAAGAATTTCTCCATTCTCCCAGTTACATAGGAGTTAAACTGAATATAAAAAAATAGTAATTGCAGGTAAAAATCTGAAAACTGTTTTAGGTGGCCTAGAAATTAGTTTTATTCTGTTCAACACATGATTGTTGCCACTATTATTCAATAATAGACAAAGACAATCACTTTGTGCTTTAGAGCTACAAGAATGTTTAAAAAAAGAACTCACCATACAGCCAACTCCCCCGGGGATATGGATACCATCAATTATCATGTCTTCATCAATCTGACGATTTGTTCCTGGAGCAGTTGGGTAGAGTCTCAGTGTCTCTTTTAGCACCTGTGGGAGGTTTACAATAGGAGGCCTATAATAGTCATTCTTTATACAACAATAAACACGTTCATAAAGAACTCTGAACTGGAAGGTCAGAGTAAAATCAAATTGTTCAAAGAAAAAAATGGCCTGATTGAATTTCTAACAGAAGCTGCAGGAATGAACATGAGGATAAACATCAGTCAGGACACTAAATACAAATTTGCATATTTATACGTACCTTTGAGTAGCGCTTTAACAGACTACTCGAGTAATCTACACATTGATTCCAAGGACATCTATCGAGTTTTTTAATTTCACGTCGAGTATTCATAGTGACGTCATCACGTTGCAGTTACAGAACAGAAAATGAACCGACTTCCTGTTTGGAGCGCGTTACGAACTGGTGTTACACTATATTCTGTGACCACTGCATATTGTGACCGTAGGGGGCGGTGTTGCATACATTGTTGCATGTCACAGAATATGGTGTAACACCGGGTCCGACCAAACCAGATTCCTCTGATCTTGTTTCATAAACAAAAAAGCAAAAAATATGAATCTCTAAACCTATAAAAAACCTATAAACATAATAATCCCGGCGGTGGTGCAGGGTGGTCGACTGCCCCACTGTTTATAGTTTCATTTTTGACGTGTTGCACGTTACTTTCACTTTTGCAGCTTAATAATAATAATAATAATAATAATAATGTCTTTGTCTGTCATCTGTGTATGTTTCCCATACACAGACGAAATTCGTCTCTGCATTTAACCCAACCACCACCAGGTGGTGCAGTGAGCAGCCAGAAAGCGCCCGGGGAGCTGGAGAATTAGATGTGCACTCATAGACACCCCAAGGTGTGTAGTGGCTGGGGCGCGAATCCGCGTCCTTCGAGTCCCAAGTCAAAAGCCCTGCCACTACACCATCTTGGCTCCTCTAATAGTTTTGGTTTTCCTGTGACTTATCCGCAGTATGATAAATGGTAGGAGCATAATACAAAGTATATGCTCCCAATGTTTAGTTGGTCTTTTTTTTTTTTTTCGGTAAATAATAAATGAATTTTTTTTTGCGTTCATGTATTTATTCTTTTGCATCTTAAAATCCTATGACATCATCAACTACTCGAGTTCTATTCGAGCTTTATTATGTTAATGTCGAGTTTAAAAATTATGATTGTTTGAATTGTTTTTGTTTTTGAAAAGAGGGGCAGATACAATAAGATTTCTTCTTTCTGCCACCTTTCATTTTATGTTTTTCTTTTCATATAATATGTTAAATGGTTTTATATCTTTTCTTTTGGTATTTTAAATGTAAAATGAATAAATTAAATAAAAAATTAATTATGTACTCGTTCAACCCCTACCTGTGAGAGGTAGGTCAGTTTCCCGAGGTCATCATAGCTAACGTTTTGCTTCATCCCAATCACATCATCCACTTCTTTCCTCAGTCTGAAATGTAGAAACTCAACTTCAGAAACCATTCTTCACCAACTAGATAACAAACTAACAACAACTAGGTTATTATTTCATACTTCTCCAGAATTTCAGGCTGTCGTCCAAGTTCCATGATGCAGAATGATAGCTGATTAGCTGTTGTTTCTTGACCTGCATTGCAGAAGTTTAGACAAATGTGAATTGGAACATAACCTTAAAAAAGTTACATCACACAACCTAATGGAAAGTGGTTGTAATGGTTTTCAGTACACCAAAATGTAAATTTTTAAAGAGCTCCTCAAGTAAAATACACAAATTAGATCAAAGTTAATGACTAGAGATGCAACAGATCTGAAAGTGTGGCCTATTACCAAAGGTAAAAATAATTATTAGTCAAGTAGTCAATACCTAGTATGAATTGTTTCTATCCTTTCCACTGAATTATAGACTAGAAAACAATGCATTGTTTGTGAAAATGCAATATGAATGTGGGGTGCCGAATGACAGCTGAAATGTTATGGTTTCACCTAAAAGTGGCATTGTGTGAATAGGGCCAGAAGAATTTATCTCATTACACCAATCATGTCTATGCTACACACACAGTCATTCAAATTAAGCATATGTTCTTGCTTCACCTGTCTGGTGAGCAATAACCAATGCTACTTTGTGAACTGGGGTTGTGTAACCTAACATTCTTATTCATTGCATTTGTTTGAATGTCTCACCATGGGATATGGAGACTCCAATTTTGCCAGACAGCTTATCTTTGGCAACCATCAAAACTTATTAGGTACCCACTGCTCCGGTAAAGGCCCAGAGTTTAACACAGCAAACCCCACATCTGGATGTTTTGGAGAAAGACATCCAAATGATAAATTCAAGGAAAAAACGAGTGTTGAGGTCCAACTCACCACTGCACTTGTGCTGAAATGAGAAACTTTTAAATGTGGTCTTAGACGCAGCTAGGTCACCAGTGGAGTGCGCAGGCAGGCATAGCAGCTCCCCATTTCAAAGCGCTCAGAATGTCAGTAGGGCAGGGTGATGTATCGAATATAGTCAATGTATCGTGAATTGACAGGTCAGACTTTTTAGAGATCGGTGATCGGCCAGAATCGGTGCACCCCTACTTAACACCTATTTCTCCTTCAAGGCATTCTCTAGAACACCATCAGCTGGACTTTTCAATTCATAAGGCAAAATCTTGCTGTGCACCATACAGATGCGCTAGCTAAGATGCTACACGCTCCGTTTCTCTCACACATGCTAACATCACCCACCCCCACCGGTCAACAACTTGCTGTAAGCTAGCGTGCAACCCGGAGGTGTCTCCCACTTCTCCCCCGCCCCATGATAAAATCTCCAGATGAGATGAGCACCTGTTGAGCCAAGAGACCAAGGAGGAACGCTGTTTCTTAAAGGGAAATTATGCCATCCACCACCATGCCTAATCCCCCCACAAAATAATAAAAAAAAACTCTTCAGATCTAGATGATTCACAGAAATTACATATTTTAGTTTGGAATTGGCAAATTTTGCCGAAAAGCGACTAGGTATGGTCACTCCTAAGGAGAACCCCAACATCTACATTTCTGCCACTTCCAGTTCTTTCTCCTGTCTTTTTGTTAATGCCTCTGTCCCCAGACCAAACAACACAGCTGGTCTCACCACTCTCTTGTAAACTTTTCCTTTGACCTTTACTGAAACTTTTCTCCATCCACTCCATCCTGCCTGGACTCGCTTTTTCACCTCTTTACCACACTCCCCATTTTCCTGGATAGTGGACACCAAGTACCGTATTCCCCGGCCTATAAGACGCACCTTTTTGCATACATTTCTAAGCCCTGCGACTTATAGGCCGGTGCGACTTATACGTGGATTTTTCGTTTTTTTCACTTTGGTAAAACAAATGGTCACTTAATTTAACGGTTTTTAACAATCAAAGTGCATTTATCAAGAAAAGTTAAACTGAGACTCACTTTTACTGTAATGTCAGCTAACAAGAATATATTTTTTATGTGTTTATCTTTAAAGATCAAAGAGATGCAGGTCTGTTTGCTGCTGCGCATGCTCGTTTTGTGCCGTGAGGTGCGACTTATACGTGGATTTTTCCACTTCATTGGACATAATTGGACTGGTGCGACTTATACTCCGGTGCGACTTATAGGCCGGATAATACGGTACTTGAAGTCCTGCACCTTTGTGACCTCTGATCCTTGTAGCCTCATTGTTCCACCTGCTTCCCTCTCAATCACACATGTACTCTGTCTTGTGCATATTACCGGTAATTAAACATTGTTTTATACCAAAAAGCAGTTTCAAGCTCCTTTGAAGCAGTTTTTCACATCTAAAACAATAAAAATAAAACTCACCAGCAATAAATAATGTCACAAAGTTGTCCAACATAAACTCCTCATCTTCTTGGGTCATGTTTTCTTCAGTTGCAACACAAGAATGGACAAGGCAATAGTCTGATGTTAACTGAGATAATGCTGAGACAACGTTGCTCAGTTTTTCTAAATTTTATTCTAACCTGTAGAAGCTGTTTTGATGATCTGTGTGAGGATGTCCTTTGGAACATCTTCACCGTTCTGCATGGCAGTCTTTCTCTCCTGGATCACCTGGGCTCCGGTTTTGCGCAGCAGGTGACATGCTTCCTTCACTTCCTTTACGAATCGTCTGTTCTTTGGCTTGAACTAGAATAAGCAGACTTAAAATGTCAAACAAGATATTGTTCACAAGGTTGTTGTAGCACATTTTTCAAATTAAGTGAAGTATTACCTGAAACATCATGTCTCTAACGTAGTACATCATCCCTTTCAGACAAATCGCAATGGCTTTAGGGAAAGGTGAACTATTTGTCAGGAGGTCCAAATCCATGCCAAATGCAACCTGAAGTTTATGGATAAACAAGCATGCATAATGTCATGGGGAGAACCAAGTCTACCCTTTTTCTCACTTTGATATTTGTTAATAAATTATTACAAATCAGCTTATTTCAAAATGTAAATACCACCAACATCATTAAAATTAAACTACAGACTCCTAAAAAAATGTTTGTTGGGTGCCTTTTTTGAGCCGACTGTGAGCACTTGCACTGCCCCCTGGTGGCCGAAACTGGTACTGCACAATTTTATGCAACAGGGAAAAAGGGCCATAACTCAGCCAAAAATTGGNGAGTCTACTTCGAACAAGCGTAAGATCAAGAACTTGTCTATTCCTTCCTGGAATAAGTTTATCTTGAAGTCAGAGGCCTGAAGCTGACATATTCTCTGATGACCAAGCAAAACCAGGAGACGTTGGAAAACGTAAACCAGAACCTTGCTTGAAGGTATCGTACTGGTTCCCACAAGAATCCGTGCATCTGAAAGGCTACAAGGTCGTCCCTCTTACCGGGCAGTCGTCAAAAGGTAAAGAGCTGTTTACAAAACGTACCTGGATTTTAGCAGAAGTCGGAGGAGAAGTGTCACTCTGGTATCATGCTCACGATAATTTCTTCTTAAATCTTTCCTCCTACTCTTTCCCCTCTCTATCTAAGCTGGAAACTATAATTAAGCTGAAGAGCCCACAGACTAAATATGTTAACATCCAATATTGAAGTCTGTTGTGTTGAATTTAAGTGTGCTGACGTATTTAATTTGAAAGAAAGTGAAATCATGTCAATCAAGTGTAATGGTGTTAATTTAGTTGATTCATTTTAAATAAATGATAGTGTCTCTTTGACATATCAAACTAAGTCAATGTCCATTGTCACTTAATGGCTCTGTTTATTTATCCATCATAAAGATCACAGAAATATTGGGTAAACTGAAAAAGAACAGAATCCGTGAATTTACTATTCAATCTGAATAAGTAAATTAATTAAGGTAAAGAGGTCAGTATTAATATTGACCTCCTTTAACCCCTTACACTATTAAACATAACCCTTAGTGCTACTGTTGTTTTTCTTCCGTTTGATTTCACCAACCGTTTAAGTGATCGTCGATCACAATCATTCAGGATTTTTTTCCAGCCACATTTCTTCCTAGAGGACGATGGGTCCCCACTATCCTTCCAGTTTTTAATAATGCATTGGACAGTTCTTATCCCAATTTTAGTAGTTTCTGCAATCTCCTTAGATGTTTTCTCTGCTTTATGCATGCCAATGATTTGACCCTTCTCAAACAGACTGACATATTTTCCACGACCACGCGATGTGTCTTTCCACATGGTTGTTTAAGAAATGAGAAGCAACTCATTGCACCAGTTGGGGTTAAATAACTTGTTGCCAGCTGAACGATTATCCAGTAAAGCTTGTACCTATTTGCCTAGTTAAATCCAGGTGGTGATTTTTTTTTTTTTGGGCCAGGCAAACAAAAAATATATCTGTTTATACTGGGGGTACGTGAGCATGTATTTGTGCAGTGACTCACTGCATTGGTGTTTCTCAATACATATCAAATACATCAACCTCAAAACGTGGATGACTCTCCCTACCTTGGCAGACTTCATCCTTCTAAATCCGACACTGATGCAGAAATATACCACAGCAAAAGCTCTGCCAGTGGGGTTATGCCAGACTCAGAGGAAGAGTCTTTGTGAACCGTGACATCCAGGTGAAGAACTGCCTGTTTACAAAGCAGTCGTTCTACCCACTCCAGTGCAAGAAGCACAAACATAGACCTGCAGAATAACTATGAACACCGATTGCATACCCCTGAATCCCATGATCAGAGATAAAATCCTACCTCCAGGAAAACAGGAATATTAAACATACACACACAACAACTAAAAATGAAGTAATTTTGTACAAGTATTAAAAAATTTTACACATCCTGTGCAATATGCATCACTACATTTAGTATGACTTATAAACACGTTTTAACTGATATTTTCAGTTTGCAAGTTTCTGAAGCACACACACTCTTTTTGTTATTTGATCTTCTATCTTGCAATAGTACAAAACCAACATAATTTCCATAACACAGAAATTGCACAGACCTGTCTGAAAGTCTCTTCTTATCTCTCTGCCAGAAGGAATGATTTCATTTTGGATGCATGCATACTTGAAAGCATATATTTCCGTTTGTCTGATATCTCTACTCAATTGTTCTCTATTTGGCTTTAAATGGCTTCAGAGAATTGCTCCCATATCAACAGATTTGACTGCATCAAAAGGACAGATGGACTCAGCAGCTGTCTGTATCTTGTTAGAGTTCTTGCTCTCATTTTGTTGCTTTTGCTGTTTTGGAAGGATTGGGAGTTACAGTTACAATGAAATGTGTAAACGTTGTGCGGCAAACAGGCCAATTTTTCACTGTAGTGTTTATTTTGCATTTGTGCTGTTTGCAAATGCTCAGAACATGCACTGCACAAATTTAATCATTTGGTAGTTTGTAACACCTGATTAGAAATAAATCTGCAGTAAAATCAAACTTGTGCTCCTATTTTTTGTTTTTTAAAAAGTCACTGAAGCTGTATCTTCGTGAACTGTTTCATTCTGAAAAAAATGTACTACAAAAAATTAATATGGCATTCATAGCCATGATGAATATGTAAACTTCTCACTACAACTGTAAATGATAATGGGCTCAGTTGGTAAAACTGTTTCCACTCAGCAAGAATGTTGCCAGATCAAATCCCAGCCATGGGACTTCCTGGGTGGAGTTTGCATGTTCTCTCCGTGCATGTGTGGGTTTTCTCCAGGTACTCCAGTTTACTTCCACATACCAAAAACATGCATGTTGGGCTGATTGGTGACTCTAACGTGTCCCTAGGTGTGACTGAAAGTGGGAATGGTTGTTTGTCTCATTTGTCGGGGTGGCTGTGGCTGAGTGGTTGCAGCAGTTGTCTTCCAATGCAAGAGTTGGTGGTTCGATTCCACCAGCAGTCACATGCCAAAGTGTCCCTGGGCAAGACAGTGAATCCCTCATTGCCTCTGATATGTGTCCCATCGGTGTATGAATGTGATGAAGCACTGATTAGTCTTTGTACAGATATAGTAGAGTGCTGTATGAATGGGTAAATGAGGGCACAGATTGTGTTGTAAAGTACTTGATGAGATAGAAAGGAGCTATACAAGTACAGTCCATTTACCATTTGTCCCTATGTGTCCATGTGATGAACTTGCGACCTGTGCAGAGCCTCTCGTACCGTGACTGCTAGTTATAGGCGCCAGTGACCACAACAATATGAAAAAGGAAGACACAGGCAAACATAATGGATGGATGGATGTAAATTATAATAAATCAACAATACCAATATCATCAATGAAAGGTAAAGTTTGTTTTGTTTTAACTTTGCTTGAAGAAAATACAAGAAGCAAAGTAAGCCCAATAGCAGTATAGTTTTCTATAGTTTATTAATTAAGAACATTTCATTTGTAGTAAAACTTTGGCAAGAACATGACCAAACCTCTATTGTTATAGTCTTCTAATGTATCCATAAGTAGACTATTTTATCAAAAGTAGGTTTACCAAATTGGCTAGGCGAAGATAAAGTATTCAAAAGTAGTTTGAGGAAAAATACTTGTTGCCTGTAACCCTGTCCTTTAAATCAGGTGCAAACAGGACTGGAAAATCAACTCTGAGCTCTCCATCTCCTTCCACCTGGTGATTCCATCACAGCAGCATGGCACTAATATGGTTGATAAAGTCTCTGCCCTCGGGGGGTAATAAAGTGACTAAGACCTGACCGTCTCTGACCGCCGACAAGGCAGCAGGTGTGAGGTGTGTGACTGTGAAACTCTGTGATTGTGTGAGTGTATGTCTGAGGTAAAAAAAAAAAAAGAACAGAAAAGCAGAGTGGGAGACTGGATGATAAGCTTGAGAATGAACCAGTCACCTTACCACAAACCCAGATCAATTAGCTAGCCTAATAGCTCCCCTCCCAGTTAGCCATAAAAATCCTCAACTTTACCTCCATACATTTCATCTTTACTGCCACATCACTGTAATCTATCACCCTTGTTCTCATTCCAGAATATTCTCCTTTCTCTGATTCTCTTCTCCTGCGTCCATCCAAGCCCCCGCTCCGTTAACACTACGTTTACGAGCCAGGTTGGTAAACGATAATCAATGTCTCACAACGGTGGACTGTTTCATCTAAATGATTTTTCTTGGTGGCTGTGTGTGACTGTATATGACTAGGAGAAAGAAAGACATAGCAAAATGAAGATATGTGCAAGGGAGGAAAAAAAACTGCAAAAAGTGAGAGATGCACCTTTTACTGTATGCTCCACACATTTTTTTTTTTAATGTGCACGTAAGCTTTTATTTTGTGTATTTATGATCTGTGAGTGTTATAAAATGTGTGAAAATGCTT
>JBBPBX010017930.1:6744-46222 GCA_038048925.1 Garcialebias charrua
CTTTAAACGTCTTCATAAGTCGCGTCACATCCAGGAGATGAAACCCATTTCGCTTTCCAGTGCGGCTCGTGTTTTAAATCTTTCATCACTTTTTAGTCTGCGCGTCATTCATTATTCATCTGGGGTGGAACAAAAAAATCAGATTTCAAAAGGTCAGATTTGTTGGTGGAGAGATGCCTGTGTGGCTAAAAGGGCTAAAGAGGGTCCAGTTGTTGTTCCGGGCGCTCTGACTGAAGATGGAGGTTTCAGCACCATGGACAGCTCCGAACGCCTCCCATCACAGAAGAACAAATTTCAGATTCAGATTCAGATTCAGTTTATTATCGCCATTGTCAATGAACAGGATTCACAGACTAGGAATTTGCTTCGGCATAACGGTGCATAAAATATAGAAACATAAAACATAAAAAAAAACCATAAACCATAAAACATCAATACAATATTCAGTGAACAAAACCTACTAAGAAACAGCGCAATTAGAGTGGTGCAATCAAAATACAGTGATACAGTGATTCCCAATCAAAATACAAAATACAGCGACCAAGGCAAGTTATGGGGTAACATGGTTATGAGTGTTCAAAAGTCTGACAGCAGAGGGGAAGAAACTGTTTTTATGGCGGGAGGTTCTGGTCCCAATTGACCGAAGCCTCCTGCCTGAGGGGAGTGGTTCGAACAGACCGTATGCAGGGTGAGAAGGGTCAGCTGTGATCCGACCTGCTCGCCTCACAGTCCTGGAGACGTACAGGTCATGGAGAGATGGGAGACTACAGCCGATTACCTTCTCAGCAGAGCGCACAATGCGCTGCAGTCTGTGTCTGTCCCTGACAGTGGCCCCGGCGTACCACACTGTGATGGACGCGCTGAGGATGGACTCGATGATGGCCGTGTAGAACTGCACCATCAGCTTGGCCGGCAGCTTGGCCTTCCTCAGCTGTCGCAGGAAGTACATCCTCTGCTGAGCCTTTTTGATGAGGGAGCTGATGGTTGGCTCCCACTTGAGGTCCTGGGTGATGGTGGTGCCGAGGAACCGGTAGCAGTCCCCAATGATGATGGGGGTGTTGTTAAAGGTGATGGGGGGCAGAGGGGCTCTGTCTTTCCTGAAGTCCACAATCATCTCCACTGTCTTCTGGGCGTTGAGCTCCAGGTTGTTGTTGCTGCACCAGGTCACCAGCCGGCCCACCTCTCTCCTGTACGCAGACTCATCATCATCCGAGATGAGCCCGATGAGGGTGGTGTCGTCCGCAAACTTAATAAGTTTTACGGAGTCATGGTTGGAGGTGCAGCAGTTGGTGTACAGGGAGAAGAGCAGAGGGGAAAGTACACAGCCTTGTGGTGAACCTGTGCTTATGGTCTGAGTGTCCGAGACAGCTTTCCCCAGCCGCACGCGCTCTGACACAAGTGGAATAATCTGGAACCACCGGACGGATTTTAATGTAACTCTCAAAGAATAATCCTTGGATGTGCGTCTAAAACTGCCTAAAATATAGTAAACTAGAGACATTGCATTTCCTGCGAAAATGCAGTGTGAATGCTTCTTGCTGAAGAACTTGCTGAAAATCAGCTGAAATCAGCTAAAAAGAAATGCTGAAATATAGCTGAAATGGAAGAACAAGCCTAAAGTAGCAGAAGAAAACAAAGAACACATATTTGATGAAAAAGGTTTAAATTAGAGGAAATAAAAAACTGAAAGTAGCTGAAAGGCAGAAAGAAGTTTCTCTGAAGGAGGTAGAAAGAGCTGAAATTAGCTAAAATATTGTGGTATTAGTTGAAAAAGCAAAAATTAGCATAAAAACAGCTAAACAGTAGCAGAAAAAGATTGAATAGCACAATTACCAGAAGCTAAATGGAGGATATAGAACTGAAATTAGCAGAAAGAAGTTAGTTAAGCTGAAAGTAACCGAAATAGCCACGATAAACTTGGATTTATTTCAAAACAGCTGAAATTAACAAAAGAAAAAAAAACTGCTGAAAAGCAGCTAAAAAGCAGAAAGACGCTTAAATTGTCAGAAGCAAGTGGAGAGAGCAAATTTTTGCTGAATTGGGCTGAGAACAAGACTGAAATCTTGATTTTTAGACCGAGTTGCTGTCCTTCTTCCAGCATAGACCTTGGCTCACTGTCATGTTACCTCAGGGACTCTGTCACCAATCTGGGGGTGAAGTTTGAGTCTGATTTTAAATTTGATAAACAGATCAGCAGTGTTGTTCAGAAAAGTTTTTATCAGCTTCGCCAAATAGCAAAAGTAAAACCAATCTTATCAAGACCTGACTTGGAGAAATTAATCCACGCTTTTATTACATCTCGTCTTGATTACTGTAATGCACTGTATGTAGGCATCAGCCAGACCTCTCTCGCCCGTCTGCAGCTCGTGCAGAACTCTGCTGCTCGCCTCTTAACCCAGACCCGTAGGCGTGAGCATATCACTCCCATCCTGGCGTCCCTTCACTGGCTCCCTGTGCACTACAGAATTCATTTTAAACTTTTGCTATTTGTTTTTAAATGCCTGAACAACCTTGCCCCACCATATCTGTCTGAGCTGCTTCAGCCCTACTGCCCTCCCCGATCTCTAAGATCAGCTGATCAGTTGCTGCTGACAGTGCCCAAAACTAGGCTGAAGTTCAGAGGTGACAGAGCGTTTTCTGTCGCTGCTCCCAGGTTGTGGAACAATTTGCCACTGAGTGTCAGACAGGCCTCCTCTCTTCCTGTTTTTAAATCCCTTTTAAAAACACACTTTTATACCTTGGCTTTTAACACGTGATCTTGTTCTTTTATGGCATTTTAACCCACCTGCAGTGAGACTGGTATATGTATTTTTATTTTTGTATGCTGCTTTTGTTTTGTTTTTTTAATCGTTTTAGTTAGCTATCTTTTGTTTTACTGTACAGCACTTTGGCTAACCCTGCGGTTTTTAAAATGTGCTATATAAATAAAGCTGACTGATTGATTGATTGATTGAGAAAAAGTTTAAATGAGTGCAACAATTGTGGAATTATCTGTTAAGGCTCAAATTGGCAGAAAAACTGTTGAATAGTAGCTGAAATGGCAGATAATTTTAAATGTGCAGAAATAAGCTGAAAGAAGCATAGCAAGTTGAAATTAGCAGGAAAACGTTACAAGAAGCACAAAAATGTTGTAGGTAGCAGACATAATCTGAAAGGAGTACAAAACAGAAACTAGCAGCTGAAATTAGCTGAAAGTACCTGATTTTTTTTTTTTTAAATTTGCACAAGGAAGCTGAAAGAAGCTGAAACAGAACAAAATGTGAAAGCAGCAGTAAAAGATTGTAAACACATCTAAAGATTTGAAGGGTGTAAAATGAGCTCAATTCATTTTCTATGAGGGAAAAAAAGGCAGCAAATGCTAAATGTTTCAAAAAGCTAAAGTTGCACCAACACCAATAGTCATAGCACTGTTTTCCTGAATGTTTTGATATATAATTTGTTGAAATAGCACAAAAATTGTGGAACCAGAAAAATACAGAAAAAAGACAAAACACAAAGGAATCACAATAGTGTGAATGCTTCATAAACACAATTCAATTGAAGATGGCCGCCACAGTTAAGCAGCCTTAGCCAACAAAAAAACTGGTAACAGCGCAGTCAGTTTTACAGCTACTGAACTAAAATGTGGCGTTGTGGTAGTTGAAAGTCACTCTCAACATATAGTCCAAGAACTAACTGCTCAAGTTAAATTAGTTCCAAAAACGTCACCAATCAATGTTAAAATCAAACTTGTCTTTCGGTCAGCAAAGTTTCTCGTGAACAACTCATGTGTGTTAATTCAAAGGATTCAAAGTGTTTATTGTCATGTGCATAACTGTAAATGTTCCCTGAGTGATGTTCTTAGTTTTCTGTCTGTGTTTAATGCCAAGTAGAGGAAAAATTATTAAAAAACAAGTGAAACTGAAAAGTACCAACAAAGTGAAATAAATTCTCACCTTCGTCAGAAAATATAAACTCTCATAATGCGACTGCACACAGCGTCATGTTTAAGGTTAAACATCTGTAACTTTGTTCCTTCTCATCAGGAAATAATTTCAGTCCAAACCTCTCACATAGTGGGTGATATACATTATTTTGGTAATTTTCTAGGCTTTTAATTTTTTATGTCTGGTTTTATTTTCCCACCAAGAATCACTTTAGTTTGCCCTTTCTAGCTCTACTTCTTCCCATTTTCCCTCTGGGCTGCAAATCACACATTCATATTTAACGACAAACTTCAAATTCAATATGAAAACGATATTTTCTGAGCCAACCACAGCCAGAATCCATTCTGATCTCTGGACACAGAGGCAATCTGCTCTCCACACCACTTTAATATGTAATGAGAGCACGGCAGCCCCCAGATTAAAACCGGCTGCGAAGAGAAACACATGGGAAAATGTGTGCATGTGGATAAGCCTGCATGTGAGGTGAGACGGGTTAAACAGCTCCTTCTCTCGTTTAGCTTTGAACTAGAAGGGTTGAATGAAGATCTGACTTTCAGGAGGGAGACTCTGATTTTATTTCTGTTCAACTTTAAATATCATAATAGTGCAGAGAAATATTTGCCTGTGACTGTGTGTGTTTGTGATTCTTGTGTTCATGAGGATTATCGTGTTATTTGTATTACACATTTTGACCACGCTTTTCAACGTGTCCAACGTTTCTCCGTGAAAATAATATTTTTTGTACTTGCACTGTAAAACCTAAGTTGTTTCAATCTAAAACTTACAAATTAATTAAAGTTAAGTGGGAATAAAAATGTTTTAGCAACATCACTCAATGTTATCTTGGTTATCTCTTGTGCAAACCGTGTGAGTTTGATTGATTTAACTTTAACAGCTTATTGAACTCCTTTAAATAGTTGTTTGCTTTTGTGAATCTATTTTAGTTAAACAAAAAATACAAGTTGTTTAAACTTTGTTTCGGTTAAGTTGATCTAGATTCATTAAACTGTTTTAGTTTATATTAGCCTCATTAAATGGAGCCATTTGAATGGATTTAACTGAACTAAAAACCTTAAACTGAATTTAAAAGTCAGAATAACTAATGTGAGATTTTGAAATATTTTTGTCTTGATAAAACAGAACATAAATATTTAACCGGGCATCTACTCCTGAATTCACTTTTGTTTGGTTGAAACAAACAATAACTCCTTAAAATGATGTATGTGTGTAAACTAGGTCTCAAATTTAGTAGACAATGTAAACAACTCCCCGGACCGACACCAAACAATGGGAAATGGGAAAGGTGAAGCACACTGCCTCCACCCTTATTGGCCCCACTCTGGGCCCTTGAGCAAGGCCTTCAACACCCCAGCTTCTCCCTAGGCACCTTCGATGGCAGCCCTCTGCTCCACGTGGTGGGGAAAATGCATCAAAATAATTTATCTCCATTAGGGAATTATAGAGTAATAAATGGTACCACGTTACAATAGGGCTCACCTTATAGATGGCTAATAAATAGCTTATAAATATGTTATTAATTCCTCTATAAACACTTTATAAATCATTAATAATTGTTTATTATGCATTAATTAAGGGTGACAGAGAGACAAAACTGAAAGTTATGCACCATAACTCATGTTCCCTGAAGGAAGGGAACGAGGTGCAACATATTTGCTATGGGAATTGCGCCCCCGCGCGATTACCTGAAGGAATACATTCACGCCTTTACGGCCGGGGCGTCACCCCGCGTCAGAGGTACCGCCCTTTAGGTACTTAAGCGACTGACGCCCCTCCAACTGTCTCCAAAATTGCACTTCACCGAGCTTTCAGCATTGAAAAGGGCCAGCTAAGTTGCACCTCGTTCCCTTCCTTCAGGGAACATAAGTTATGGTGCATAACTTTCAGTTCCCTTTCAGTGTGGTCTCTCGGTGCAACATATTTGCTATGGGAACATAATTCATTCACACCCTTGAAATGCTCAGTAAAATGCCTGCTAGTGTGAACGTCTACCTCTGACCAGTGGGCATCTCAAAGCTACTTTCTATTGTGTATTAGAAAGAACAGCTTGAGTGACATCACACGCAGTAACATCCAAACTGTAGTACTTTGCAAAAGTGTTTAATGAGCTCCAGTTCGCAGCAGCGCAAATGTCTGCAACTGGCACGCCCTTGAACAGTGACCACGAAGTGGCCAAGCCTCTAGTTGAGTGAGCGTGCACTCCAGGGGGCACCTGTCGACCTTTGCTACTGTACGCCCTTTTAATGGCCTCCGTCACCCAATGTGAGAGGCGCTGTCTTGATAGGGCCTTTCAAGATACAAGATACAAGATACAAGATACAAGATAGGTTTATTAACATTGCATCAATTTTCACCGATACAGCGTAAATATGTAGTTACAGTCATCCAGGAGAGAGAATGAGTGCAAAAAGCTGCAGCTCAACAAAACACATGACATGTTTATCAACACATGATATGCTTATAGCGCGGCCGCTCTCATCTGTCCCCAGATGAAGGTCAAAGGCAGGAAAACAGGCAAAGACACGGGGTTTTACAGCGTTGATATTAAAAAAAGATGAATCACGTTTTGTCTTCAAGACACCGCGTGATCCAGTAAAAACCATATCAAAAAGCACATTTAGTTACAATAACAAATTGAGAGACGGCAGGCAAGGAGATAGAGTCTGTGAGTAACTTCAGACAAACACAAGTTCAGCAGATGTGCAGCTGGGCGTTATCTGAGGCTGCACAGAAATCTCTGGGGGGGGGGGGGGGTGAGGGCAGCAGGTCTCTTCAGCTCCACACTCCCAGGAGAATGGCTCCCGACAGCCTTCTTTTCAAGGACATGTGCAGAAGCCAGATAATAGTCTTGTTTGTTACCCAATAGACCACAGTGTTCTTTTCCACTGCCGCCATCAAGTCTGTGGTGCTGTTTCATGGCCAAAAAAATCCAAATAATATGTGGTTCCGCTCTATGAGCCCCCATCTGTCCCTTGATTGATCCGGGGTGGCTGTAAACAAGTCCCAAAGCGCACTGCAGGTCCGCGGTGGTCCACCACCGCTCCAAGCGAGCGATTGAGCTCATACAACAGCTGGGATGAGGAGCTCACGGCCCGGTTCAGAGAATTTTGCTGATCAGGTAGTGTCGACAGCGCGCTGATAGCTGCCGAAGCCTCCCTCAGCTTCCAGTAACAAACAACTCCGCTTACGCCAAAAAACAGAGCAGTTGCTACCAATAATCCAATAATCCACAAATCCTCCACGTCCTCGACACTTAAGACGGTCAGACACATGGGCTGCCACTGACCCCACGAGTCCAGCACGTATCCAGCCGCGTGTGTGTCGGAGGGACAGACAGCTTCTCCTGGCACGGTCCGCTTCGTGGAAAAAATCTTATCCATTGAAGAAACAGCCCAATTTATTAATTCCATATTGGTTCGAGTGAGCGCTGAAGGGTCGCAGACGAGACGAAAAGCAAGCAGGGAGTGGGAAAAACTTAGGGGAGGGAAGAGCAGAAAGATATGCGACATGCCTTGCCGAGTGCCGGAAGAAGAATTTCCTGTAGCAGGTGGGGCAAAGCAGACGAACAGTTGGTTTGTTTCCCTCCATTCAGCTGTTCTCTGTATGTAAGTGCGTAAAGCCCTCACAGGGCAGAGAGCCTTTAATCTCTCCTGTTCCTGAGTAAGGACAGGGGCAGGTGGGAAGGAGGAGAGGTCAAAGTCTAGACTCCTATGGTTCAAGGTCAAGACCTTGGGAGTATAAGTGGGATTAGGCCTCAGGGTGACCTTTGACCCATCAGGGGCGAATATGGTACATAACGGATGTACAGATAGAGCGTGGAGGTCACCCACGCATTTCGCCGAGCAAAGAGCCAGGAGAAGAGCAGTTTTATAAGATAGAAGATCTATCTTAATCTCGCTCAGAGGCTCGAATGGCGGGTCGCAAAGAGCCCCCAAGACCAGGCCAAGATCCCAACCAGGGGTCAAGGTCCTGCTGGGTGGCTTGGTTCGAAGCACACCTTTCATATATCTCATTATGATTGGATGTGCTCCAGGAGTCCTGTGTCCCCAACCCTCGTGACAAGCAGAGATAGCTGCAAGGAACACTTTAATCATTGAATAAGAGCGACCCTTTTCCAGTAAATCCTGAAGGAAGGTTAAGAGCTGAGCTAGTTTGCAAGCATAAGAAATGATATTTCTTTCTGAGCACCAGGCTTCAAAAATACGCCAGTTCTGTGCGTATAAAGACTGTGTTGACCCAGCACGGGCATTCTGTATGGTTTTCACCACGTTTTCCAGTAGGTCCGAAGCCATCAGCCTGTCCTTTTCAGCTAACAGGCTGGAACTAGTTATAGTTCCTGGCCTAAGTGGCTGTACTGCAACTTCCTGGGTGAGCCTTTGAGGGTCAACCAGGTTGGGGAAAGGGCCTCCACGTTGATGTGTTAACATCGAGTTTTGTCAAAGACAGATGAAGTCTATTAATTTTATTAGATTGAGTTGGAGCAGAGAACTTATTATTTCCCTCCAAAACAGGATTTATTGGATTGAGGGGCTGCGGTTTTTGTAAACGAGCAGACATCCTAACTCCAATTGTTGTCTCACCCGGTGGGATAATGTTGTGTGAGAGCAAGTCTGATGCAGCTTTGTGAGGGAAGTCACGTGTTGCTCATTCACCGCTTGGGCTTTGCGTGTCCTTCATGAATAATAAAGAGACAGCTGTAACGTGTGAACGTGGAGATGGTCCTTTGTGACCGGCAGACTTAAGATCATTTGTTGATAAGGAGCCCAGTTTCCTTTCAAAATCAGGAAGAGAAATCTGGTTCGACTCCGATCCGTCTACACACACAGTAACATGATCACAGCCACTGTTGTGAGGGTGTGAAATTTGTGGCCGCCTTGGGGCATCCGTCGTGACTCCTCCATCCTTAGAATCTGTTGACGTGCTCTCCTGTGGTGCGAACATGTCACATGTTCGTCTGGTTAGTGTATTGACCGGCCCCTCGTTCACAATGGAGCGGGGGCTGGAACACGTGTCCTCTCTCACCTGTCTTCGCGAAAGGTGGAGGGTCTGTTCGCAGACGCCTCTGGGTCTGTCCTCTAGAGACAGGTCCTGAGGCACCCTGCTGGGGTTTATTGAATAGACTAACACCCCATGAGCCGTGAGGGAGGGGGATGTGCCCCTTTATGACGGCTGACAGGCCAGAGAGGCCCGTACTGTTGAAATTATTTGTGTTGGTGTTGTTTTTTGTTTTTTTTTGATAGTCAATAAAACAGGGATGTGCTGTTTTATGAGCTTTATTCGTGCTTATGTGCAACGACATACATGATTTGATGTCACTCACAGCAGGGAGAGCATGGTTTGTGCATGCAACAGAATTATCAGCCATTTGTACTTTGCTACAAATAAAGTCTGAACAAGGTGCGAACATTCCCGTTACCGCGTGGGCGGGAGGTCGTATAAAATGTAAACGTGGGCCTGGTTCATCAGGCACGTTTTTGTCGGGTGTCCCGGCTTGCCGAGGAGGCCCTATGCCTGCTCGCCTGGCGTGGGACGAACCTATTTTTGCTCCATGCGTGCTCGGAGCGAGGTTGGCTCGGCGGGGGTCTTTGCCGAGGTTCTTCCTCGTATGCTGGCCGCTTCTGCGGTGGCGCACGCGTCGTCGAGCGGTGCCGAGGCTGTGCAGGTCTGCCTCCAGCAGGCTCCCTGGGGGGGAACTCCGACGAGGAATGCCCACCCTGAGAGCTTTAGCCTGCCTGCACCTTTGGTCCAGCTTGGTCTGGATTCGCTCCAAAGTCTGACCAAATAGCCCCTCCGTCTCTATTGAGTGGTGGAGAAAAGGCACCTTTAGTGCCTCCGGCAAATCCGTCAGCGTCATCCACAGGTGGCGGATCGCGATGACTACTTCCGCCATGCCTCTGCCCTGAGCCACAGCAGCTGTCCCCATCATACGGAGCATGAAGTCTGTTGCTCTGCGGGCTTCATCCAGTAAGTCGGCAGCAGTTTGCTTATCCGAGGTTACCTGCAGTTGTTGGAGGTTTTCCGCAAGGTAAGCCTGCATCATCGCGGACGCGTTCATGGCGCACGCCGCGAGTCCTTGAGCTCTGTAGTACTTCTCGAGAAGAGACGCTGAGGCTCTACAAGCTTTGCTGGGGAGAGTCGGTTTTGTCCAGGATGACTTGGGAGCTAGGTGGGACGCCAGTGTGTCCTCAATCTGAGGCGTGTTGGCTATTCCCACCTCATCCATGCCTTCCACATCGAGGAACTGTGAGAGAGGAAGGAGCATGGGCGCTCGTGGTTGAGGCTAGGTGCGGGTTAGTTCCGTGAGGAAGTCCGGGAACACGGGCATCCTTTGCCTCGTTGCTACCTGCTTTTTTGAATAAAAATAGTTCCCTGTCAGCCTCGTGACCTGTTGGCAAGGCGGAGGCTCCGGCCAGGGGATGTTCAGCGCGTCCGTTGCTCTGTGGCACAGGTCGAACAGGGCAGGAATGGAGAAGTCAGTTTCAGGGAGCACAGGTACCAGGGTCCTGGAGAGGTCCTCTCCCGGATCCTCGATTTCGAGCTCTGGTTCCTCCGCTGAAAATTCGCCCGAGGCTGAGATGGAGATCTCGTCTTCATTCATCATGCCTCTGGTGTCGAACTCAACTGTTAGGTCCACCATGGGAGCGAGCGGGTCAGGGCTGTCGCCCCATTCGACGCGCGTGCTGTCGTGTAGAGCCATGTTCTCGAGCTCCGGGGTCGGAGTGAGGTGCTCCGTGGTGTCTGCGTCCTGTGGTCCAGCTGAGCTTCCCATGGCCTTAGCCACGAGATCCACCCGATGCCGCAGCACCGCATCCAACATCTGGCTGCAGTGTGGGCAAGAGTTGGGCGCGGACGGAGCTTGTCTAGCATGAAATATACCCAGGCAGACTGGACAGGCCTCATGGGTGTCCGTTGCTGCAAGGGAAAAACCACAGCCGCTGGGACAGGCGCGCAAGGTTGGGCTCGCCGTCCTGCTGGTTTTCTTTGGAAGTCCTTGTCTTTCGCTTTCCTTTCTCCGGAGGCATGTCCGAGATAAGGCGAGCGAGTCCTTCCAGAATCCTTTTTCTTCTTTGTTCAAGTGTCTCCTCCGTCGTGTCGCTTTCACTGGCTAGCCCGCTAGGATGTTAGCCGGGGTAGCGGTTGTGGCGTAGTTATAACACCGTCGAGCGAAGCAACCTGTGGAGAGAGGAGAGGAAAAAACTTCCAGGTTATAGAAATGTGCTGGACTAGCTTTGTCCAGCGTACTGCTGGACTAGCTTTTGCTAGTCCAGCAGTACGCAGGGAAAAATTCTCTGTGCGCTCTGTGCAGGGAGCGAGCTCACCTCAGGTTGAGCGATGAAGCAGCAGAGAAGTCCCGCGAAGAGAGGTAGTTCAGGTTTTTGCGAGGTGAAGGGCAAAAAGAGAAAGTTGGAGGGGCGTCAGTCGCTTAAGTACCTAAAGGGCGATACCTCTGACACGGGGTGACGTCCCGGCCGTAAAGGCGTGAATGTATTCCTTCAGGTAATCGCGCGGGGGCGCAATTCCCATAGCAAGTATGTTGCACCGAGAGACCAACTGAAAGGGAACTCCTTTAGATATTTGTGGCCCAAAATTAATTTAATAAGAATTTTGTGGCATCTTTTTTTTTCATCACATCTAATCCTTAAAGTTTCATTGTGACAATTCCTGATTCTGTGCAGTTTGTTATTTTTATTAGTGCCTGAGAGACATATCATTAGGGCCAATATTTTAGGCCGATAGGGACGTTTTGGGGGCCTATCGGTATCTGTGATAATTGCCCCATTATACGCCAAAATAAATTCTAATTTTCACCCATAAAATGTTGGGAAGCAGCTGTTATTGTACAAAATAATCAGCAGAGGGTGCATGAAGACTACTTTCAAGTCATGGCTGTTCATTTTAAGTTTCACGTTCATGTTCAGCACAGCTGAAGCAGGGAGCAACACTGTGTAGCCTATTTTGCTGAACAGAAAGCATGGTAAGTTTATTTTAACAGATTTGTAAAACTAAATTTTTAATTAAAAAAATATATATTTTCAATCCGCCAACCCACTTGTCATTTGCTACGTGTCTCTCAATTTAGCAAGCTAACGTTTAGATAACCTAGCATAGGCTATTGCTTTATAAAACTTTGGCCAGAACAATATAACTAATTTAGAGGTAAAATATATCAGTGTTAGTATCTTTGTCATCCTCAAAGAAATGCACCGTTTGTCTGAAATCTTTACTTCACTGCAAAGAAAACAAACAATGCTGCTGTCGTTGATACTAATTAGGCTTCATCGTATGTGACTGACTAAATATAATGAACAGGGAAGGGTGTTTCTTTGTTAAATTTATATTTTTGTAACACGAAAACTTTATGGTGAATAGTGGAGGATTGAAAATGTGAACGCACGTTCAGATTACTGTTTTTATAGCCAGTGTAACATTTGTAAACCTACTGTGGGGCTGGGTATAGCGTGGATTTGATTTGCTTAGCTTCATGGTTGCTAACAGCTGCACTAAATAAACAAGCCACGCTCCACTCGCTGTTACTTAGAGAGGGTGTACTTTCTTGGGGGTAGACAAAGCTAAATAAATGTCAGTCGTTATATCAGTTATCTGCATTAGCTGGCCCCTCCCAATAGTGGTATTGAAGATAGCTAAAAATTTCCATATCGTTTGGGCTCTAGTTTTTATTATCTGTTCTTTTTTCTTTTCTTTTTTTGCCTGTGATTGGCAGTTTTTGCATATTTGAGAGATGATGCAGATGAACAGCTCCATCAGCTGTATAATGAATGAAGCTGGTATTTAATCATACGTTGCAGACTCAATGAGATTTTGCACAATGGAAGAATGAGTGGCTTGTTTATTTTAAAAGCAGACAACTGAATCTGACAAGCTTGTGTGGTGTTTGATAGCTGTCAGAACAGTTTGCCACAACAGTCTAGCAATTTATCCTCTTCAATGACTAAAAAAACATGGCAGTAGTTAGCCTAGAATAGTTCAGTGTTTATGAGTGTGCATCACTGAGGAGCAGTAACAGTGGATGAGGCGTCTACCTTAATCCCCTTTTAGTCCTCCTATTTCCCCAAGGCCACTGCATTGTGATGCAGAGTCACTCAGCCACCTTCTAAATTGTGTGTGTGGCTGCACATGTACCGTATGTGTCTGTTTGTGTGTGTGTACACCCCATTAATCAAGTGCGACGCCTCGATGCAGTAGCTAGTCAATTCAGCATCTCACAGTGTTTGTGTTTCGTTTTAATTTTCAGTTCAGTTCTCAGAGTTTCTGTCCTTTCATCTCGATCGCTTTCTGCGTTCCACCCTCCCCCTCGCCTCTTTTTCCCCAAGATCCATGTTTGCTTGCTAAGGCTCATTAACAATTAATTACCAGTCAGCTAGTCAAGTCACCCCTGGACCGCTGGGCTTCTCAATGATTCATTAGTTGGAACTACACAAAGCTACAATGCATAAACACACTCACACAGACACACTGAAGTTTTGTCCCGGTTTTCTGATGGGGTTTGGTGTAAACAGAGACTTTTGTAGACGTAAAAACACATTTACACACACTCAAAAACACATTAACCAGAGAGTATGGACACACGTCCTCACATGCATGCACCCATCTGTACACATTCAGCACCTGTATCTCACCACAATGCCCTCATTAAAAAGAGATGAAGGAAAACTGATTGGGTGAGTTGAGCTATCCCAACAGTTCCCAAAATGCACTTCAAAGTCAAACTGAAAGACGTTTCACTCACTTTTCCAGTTTTGGGATGTAAATGTAAAGTGTTCAGAATGACCATGTTTAAAAGTGTGACATTATTTAAATTAAGGCATCAAACCCAGACCATTTTTTTCTTCACCATAATCCTATTAACACAAAAAATCGGTTACTATATCAAGACTCACATCCATCACAGCTCCCCCCCACAAGACTGGGAGGTGTTGGCGTTGACAAAAGGTCCACTGAGCTGATGAATACAGTGCCTTTTTTTAATTAAACCAAACTTTCAAGGACATTTGTTCATTTTTATTAAGTTTCAAAGGACAAAATATTTTAGCTACTTCCTGTCTAGTTCACAAACGTTCATTAACTTTGCAGACAAAATGAATTTTTAACCTTTCTAAAGCCTTCTTTCTTTTTCCATTTTCTACACGTTTTCATTTCCCATCTTATGGCCAAGAGTGCAGAAGATTAAAACTGATATTAAGTTTTCACTTCAAAAAATAAAAAATAAACTGTGCAAGTTTTCAAGGATGAGCTAATTTTTGACTTAAAAGTTATACATTTACAAGTAGCTGAAAAAAATGCAACAACTAAACACTAAAGACAGAAAGATGTTTATTTTAGTTAAAGTTTATCATTTCAATTCTGTTTATAAAACATAAACACATTAAAAGTGGTCTCTTGTGGAATTAAAATTTAAATATTTTTATCTGTCCAATGTGAAAATTCACCTTGATTACTTACAAAACGTGCACCTTTATCATTATTTCATGCCATTTTAGTCAGACATATTTGAGTTTCACACAAAACACGTCTTATTTGCTTTACACAGCAACACACCAGGCTGTAAACACATACACTTCAATGACTCAACAGACCGTGTGGATTTAGTGCCTTGCTCAGTGGTCCTTTGCAGCTGGGTATTGGAGAAGGGCAAAGTTAATTCATATCCCTAATTTTCCCAGCAGGTTTTAAACCAGTGTCCTTCCTCTGCCCTTAAATGTGCTGCCCCCTCAAAGGGACATTTTATCAGCGTGTCCATACGCCATAAGACACTTAGGCTAATTGTACATCAACCAGTCCACAGAAAAAAAGTTGACCAACCTTTTGCATCAGTAGCTTTGAATAACGGTGTTTGTCGTACCGTATTTCTACACCTGGGTAATAATTTTCAGCACTTTACTTCCTCCCTGTGATATATTTCATTTGTCAATTTACAACTCAGCACATACTCTGCCTTCAACTGTGCAGAAACCGTTTCAGTAAATAGGGCTGATGACAGGTTCACACTGTGAGAGTGTGTATAACTCTGGACAAAGGAGGGACTATGAAGTTATTGAATTACCTTGGTTGGAGGAGCAATGCACCACTATGTCCGGTGAGGCATTAAACTTCATGCATTTACCATGTTGTCCACCCAAGAAATTAAAGGACATTCACTAACATTCATTTCCCGAAGAGCAATCCAAATTCTCTTTTGACTATCCATCCGTTTTGCACATTGTAATGTAAGATGGGATAACCGTTTCTGTTGCTGCCTTAAAGAGCCTTATGAACGTCATTTGGACAGCTTGATGACCCTTGAACTCCCAAAGCAATAGGGCACTCTTACATTGCAGCACATGAAACTGTAATGCAGGGTCAGTTTAACTTGAGCTAATCTCTTTCTTGACTGCATTACAGGTAGTCGCATCGACATACGAGGTTCCGGACTTACGAGCTGACTAACGAACAGTAAAGTTGTAAAGAACATACAGAAAATACAGCACTGGTATGTGTTTTTAGATGAAAGTGTGTTAGCTAACAGTTTGTAAACAAGTTTCTGAGCATGTTTATTAACTAGTATGTACGTTTGTGTTGAAAAACGAGTGTTTGTAGTAGCGCTAGCATAAATTTTCCGACTTACGACCGAAAATCCGGACTTACGAGCGACACAGGTTTCGTGTTCCGACATACGAGATTTCATCTTACGAGCACCTCGCAGGAACGGAACTCGCTCATAAGTCGGGGACTACCTGTATTATATATATACTGTACATATATAAATAAAATTATTATGTATTGACTGCTTTATTAACTGCAGAAAGAAAAGCTTTTCAGAAAGTGGTGAAGGCTGCACAAAAGTCTATTGGAGTCAGCCTACCCACCATCACAGACATCTACACCTCCAGATGCAGGAAGAGGGCCACCTGCATCAAGAAGGACCCCACTCATCCAGCACCCATATTTTTTGCCCCGCTCCCCAGGAAGGAGGTTGAGGAGCATTAAGTGTAGAACCACTAAACTGAGGAACAGCTTCTACCCTGAAGTTGTTAGACTCATGAATCCCTAAACAGAATTTTCACTGTGAAAAAAAAAAAAATCACATCATGCTGCTGATCTGTTTCATGTTGCTGTGTTCATTCGTGCTCATCTGCTCACACAGACTCATGTTCATGCTGCTGTTCGGTGTATTGTTTTATACTACTAGTGCTTAGTGTATTTTTAGTTAATGTTTTTCTTAGTTCATTCCTTAGGTCTTATTAATGTTTTTATTTCACACTGTACACTTTTGTAGGATGTAACTGGGACCCTGTGTACACAATTTTGTTCCACCACATGTACCACATGTGGTGCATATGACAAATACCTTGAATCCTTATTGAGGGGTTTGGTGTTTCAATATGTTGTCTTCCTCTCCCACGGTGAATCAGACTCTGAAGCCCAGCCTATATTGCCGGGGAGCATATTCACAGCAGATCAACTACTACCTGCATGTGTTACTGTGTGACAGAAAACATAGGGCATTGCAAAAACTAGTTCTAGAAAAAAGGTTAACACTGAAGTGCTGTTTAGAGTTTTCTAAATTTCAGTATAAATATGACTTAAAACTGATTTTACACAAGTCCTAAACAAAGATAAAGAGAACCCAGTTAAACAAATGAGATTATAATATTATACTGTACTTGGTCATTTATCTGTGAGTGACAAAAGTATGTGAATCTTTGCTTTCAGCACCTGGTGTGTCTCCTGAGGGTGGACTCATGAAACTCGTGGAGAGCATCATCACCTTCTCCATAACCAGCTGAACAGAATAGGTATGCCTGCAGAAGAATGTCACCGTCTGTTCTAAAATTATTAGATTACCCCTTAGGACCCTGTCTGTTGTCTATGGACACTTAACACACAGGTTAGTGAACTGGATCATACAGGACCCTTCACACGCCCTCTTCTCATCATTTGAGTGTCTTCCATCGGGTCACCAGCTTTGCTGCACTACCTGCAGGACACAGAGGAGAAGAGCTACCTTTGTGCCCATGGGCTGTCCAGCTCTTAAATAGTCCTGCTATCTACATGTTTATTCTTTGTTGTTGCTTGGTGTATGTTGTTGGCTAGAGGTTTAATTTGTTTTAGGTTGTTGCAGGTGGAGGCGTGAACAAAAGCACAACTCTCCACCCCTCCTTGTCTCGACTCGACACACCCATTTTCAGGGAGATTTTGGAAGGAGGAGTTACCGTCTCAACCTGGGTTTAGTTTCACTTTAATATCCATACATAAACATACAGATACACATCCCCACCTCCCAATACATATACATTCACACCCTATATGCCCACCCCTCATACACACATGCATTGCCCCATTCCACAAGACTTTAGTTGCAAATGGGACTTACCTCATTGCCCATTTGCACCCTGCTAATGCATATTGCACTTTCTATTTATGTATTTTATCTTGTATCTATTTGTATGTATGTTCTACATGCCTCCTTTAATTGCCCTCCTGGGGATAAATAAAGTTTTGTTTTAATTGAATTGACATCAATTTTAGTCAATGTGAGAGAGGCCTTCAGTTGCTGGGAAGTTAGTACCCTGGGGTCCTTTGTGACCTCGCCGACTATTCCACGCCTTGTTCTTAAGTGATGTCGACCACTCCTGGGGAGGGAAACGATGGTCTTGAATTTCCTCCATTTGTACACAGTCTTTCTGACTGTGGATTGGTGGAGTCCAAAATCTTTAGAGATTTTTATTTATTTTTTTAGCTTTTCCAGACTGATGAGCATCAACAACTCTTTTTCTGAGGTCCTCAGAAATCTCCTTTGTTCCTGCTATGATACACTTCTACAAACATGTTGTGAAAATCAGACTTTGATAGATCCCTGTTCTTTAAATCAAACAAGGTGCCCAGGCACACCTGATCATCATCTCATTGATTGAAAACACCTTCAAATTAATGGCTAATCCTAGAGGATTTTTGTCACTCACAAATATGTAATATTGGATCATTTTCCTCAAAAAATAAAATGACCAAGTATAATATTTATGTCTCATTTGTTTAACTGGGTTCTCGTCATCTACTTTTAGGACTTATGAGAAAGAGGTTTTAGGTCATATTTATGCAGAAATGTAGAAAATTCTAAAATGTTCACAAACACTCAATGTTGGTCCAAGCATTCAAATGTGATGCCTTAAGTGCGATAAAACATTTTAAACTAATTTTAACATTTGTGTCATTAAAAATTACTATCCATAAAAGCAGCTTTTACTGTATTCTACCTTTCTTTAATTCTCAAAAATGTGGCTTCACAATTCTTTTTTTGTTCAGGATCTATGCTGGTTTCTTTCATCATTAGAAGATTTTTTACTTTGGGAATCCTGAACTTACAACTTGCATATAGAAATAATGAATAAACAAGTTGTTGCTCATTTTCATGCTCAAAACTCCTTCAATCAGCAGCTGCCTCTACTCAGCATGACAATGGAGAAACCAACCATCTCTCAGCCCACAATCTGTTCGATGTGGGCATCGATAGCTGAAGTCGACCTTTTCGATGAAATTTTCAAAGCAAGTCAATAAAACAAAACGTAAGTGTGGCATTGTTATGCAAAACTTTATCAGCAGCCTGGAAGCCTGGAATACCTAAACAGAAATGCTAATGTATAATCTTTATTGCAGAGTGCTGAAAGAATGGATGGTTGTCCTTTTAGACAGCTCTCTCTCTCTCTCACACACACACACACACACACACACACACACACACACACACACACACACACACACAGGCAGAAGTTGCCAAGTGCTACCTTTTGCTGCATCGCCACAGAGCTGCTCCATTGAAGCAGGTGCAGATTCTGCCAGCGTTCAAGGGCATCTCAACAGCCGTGATGCATGGATGAATGCTCTAGATCACTTCATCTATTTAGACCCCCCATCATCCTGCTTGGCATTCAAACTGGTCACATCACACAGTTTGATTCATTTTAAGATTTGTAGAAGTCAGGAAAAGTAACAACTTGTCAGCCACAATTCAAAAATAGCCAAAAACCACCAAAAATACAACATGTTGGCTCAGAAATTCAGAACGGGGTGCAGGATTGGTGCAAAAAGTCAAATAGTGTTGTTTTGCACAATTCTCTAAATATTAATGGGATATTTTATCCTGTTGTTGGTCAGATTGGTCCATAATACCAACAGGAAACTTGAAAAATTTAGGATGCCGATTCTGGATCAGCAACAATTCTTTGACCAGTCACTCTAAAACACTGAAGAGTAAATGGTCCTTCTTTGTCTAGAAGCTTTTGAACATCTCCAGGATCTGGTACTTCATAATGTTATTCCAACACATCCAGTGTTCAAACTTACATCACGTTTATTTATTTGTCATGCGCACCACATGTGGTGCATATGGTGGAATGGAATTGTGTACGCAGGGTCCCAGTTACATCCAACAAAAGTATGAAAAAGAAAAACAGTAATAAGATCTAAGATATGAACTAAGAAAAACGTTAAATTAAAAATATGCTAAGCACTAGTAGCATAAAAACAAAACAGTACACCAAACAGCAGCACGAACATGAGTCTGTGTGAGCAGATGAGTACTAATGAACACAGCAACATGAAACAGATCAGCAGCAACATGAAACAGATCAGCAGCAACATGAAACAGATCAGCAGCAACATGAAACACATCAGCAGCAACATGAAACACATCAGCAGCAACATGAAACACATCAGCAGCAACATGAAACACATCAGCAGCAACATGAAACACATCAGCAGCAACATGAAACACATCAGCAGCAACATGAAACACATCAGCAGCAACATGAAACACATCAGCAGCAACATGAAACACATCAGCAGCAACATGAAACACATCAGCAGCAACATGAAACACATCAGCAGCAACATGAAACACATCAGCAGCAACATGAAACACATCAGCAGCAACATGAAACACATCAGCAGCAACATGAAACACATCAGCAGCAACATGAAACACATCAGCAGCAACATGAAACACATCAGCAGCAACATGAAACACATCAGCAGCAACATGAAACACATCAGCAGCAACATGAAACACATCAGCAGCAACATGAAACACATCAGCAGCAACATGAAACACATCAGCAGCAACATGAAACACATCAGCAGCAACATGAAACACATCAGCAGCAACATGAAACACATCAGCAGCAACATGAAACACATCAGCAGCAACATGAAACACATCAGCAGCAACATGAAACACATCAGCAGCAACATGAAACAGATCAGCAGCAACATGAAACAGATCAGCAGCAACATGAAACAGATCAGCAGCAACATGAAACACATCAGCAGCAACATGAAACACATCAGCAGCAACATGAAACACATCAGCAGCAACATGAAACACATCAGCAGCAACATGAAACACATCAGCAGCAACATGAAACACATCAGCAGCAACATGAAACACATCAGCAGCAACATGAAACACATCAGCAGCAACATGAAACACATCAGCAGCAACATGAAACACATCAGCAGCAACATGAAACACATCAGCAGCAACATGAAACACATCAGCAGCAACATGAAACACATCAGCAGCAACATGAAACACATCAGCAGCAACATGAAACACATCAGCAGCAACATGAAACACATCAGCAGCAACATGAAACACATCAGCAGCAACATGAAACACATCAGCAGCAACATGAAACACATCAGCAGCAACATGAAACACATCAGCAGCAACATGAAACACATCAGCAGCAACATGAAACACATCAGCAGCAACATGAAACACATCAGCAGCAACATGAAACACATCAGCAGCAACATGAAACACATCAGCAGCAACATGAAACACATCAGCAGCAACATGAAACACATCAGCAGCAACATGAAACAGATCAGCAGCAACATGAAACAGATCAGCAGCAACATGAAACAGATCAGCAGCAACATGAAACACATCAGCAGCAACATGAAACACATCAGCAGCAACATGAAACAGATCAGCAGCAACATGAAACAGATCAGCAGCAACATGAAACAGATCAGCAGCAACATGAAACAGATCAGCAGCAACATGAAACAGATCAGCAGCAACATGAAACAGATCAGCAGCAACATGAAACAGATCAGCAGCAACATGAAACAGATCAGCAGCAACATGAAACAGATCAGCAGCAACATGAAACAGATCAGCAGCAACATGAAACAGATCAGCAGCAACATGAAACAGATCAGCAGCAACATGAAACAGATCAGCAGCAACATGAAACAGATCAGCAGCAACATGAAACAGATCAGCAGCAACATGAAACAGATCAGCAGCAACATGAAACAGATCAGCAGCAACATGAAACAGATCAGCAGCAACATGAAACAGATCAGCAGCAACATGAAACAGATCAGCAGCAACATGAAACAGATCAGCAGCAACATGAAACAGATCAGCAGCAACATGAAACAGATCAGCAGCAACATGAAACAGATCAGCAGCAACATGAAACAGATCAGCAGCAACATGAAACAGATCAGCAGCAACATGAAACAGATCAGCAGCAACATGAAACAGATCAGCAGCAACATGAAACAGATCAGCAGCAACATGAAACAGATCAGCAGCAACATGAAACAGATCAGCAGCAACATGAAACAGATCAGCAGCAACATGAAACAGATCAGCAGCAACATGAAACAGATCAGCAGCAACATGAAACAGATCAGCAGCAACATGAAACAGATCAGCAGCAACATGAAACAGATCAGCAGCAACATGAAACAGATCAGCAGCAACATGAAACAGATCAGCAGCAACATGAAACAGATCAGCAGCAACATGAAACAGATCAGCAGCAACATGAAACAGATCAGCAGCAACATGAAACAGATCAGCAGCAACATGAAACAGATCAGCAGCAATATGAAACAGATCAGCAGCAATATGAAACACATCAGCAGCATGTTGTGATTATCCTGAGATTCATGGGTGTAATAACAGTCTCAGGGTAGAAGCTGTTCCTCAGTCATATACACATATACAGTACATATTATACTCACATATTTTTTTATTTTCCCACTCATTCACCAGTAAGCACATGAAGGTTAAGCCCGAGATACACTCATGCGTCCTCAGGTACGCCACTCTACGCGCGCATTTTGTGCGCATGTGTTTTGCTGATATGCTTCAGCATATGTCAGAAACTATACGCTCGCGTTCTCCTTGTTGTAATATGAGCAGCTGCACACGGAGGGGACTCAACTGAGCTCGCTGATTGGTTACTTGCTGACACGCCTACTGAAATGATTGACAGCCAGCTCATGTAGCGCCTTGAAGACCGCGGCGGTGTTCATGCGGTGTTTCTACTATATATGTTGTAAAAAGTTCTCTCAGAAATAAAAATAATAACAGGGAGTGCTTTTCCTGCAGCACACAGCCCACCAGGGATATTTAAAACATCGCGCACCCAGGTAGGACCTGAATTCATTCATTTCAATCATCGAGTGAACGGAGGAAGAAGCGGTTACTTGACTTTAGGCAAAAAAACAAAAGAAAAGGCCCGATCAGCGATAAAGAAGGGGAATTTATTTAATTTGTGTAACATACAAAACAGTCCGGCGCCGGGGAAGTTTATGTTCAGACACCGCGCATCGCGTATGCGTAGTAAAAAAAAACTTTTGCGCGTACGTGCCCTGAGGGGCTACGCGGGGCTACGCTTTTGCCACAGCGTACGTACGCTGCGTATAGGCGTATCGTGAGGACGCTCGAGTGTATCTCGGGCTTTAGTGAAGGATTCAGTGTTTGGCCCAAGGACACTTCAGAAGGCTGTAGGGGGATCAACCCCTGATCCTCTGATTGGAGGACAACCTTCCAAAGCTCTGCATTATGGAGATCACAGACAGTTGCTGTTTTTGTTTTGCTCCCTTCAGTTGTTGTTGTTGTTGTTGTTGTTTGTTTTGCTCCCTTCAGTTGTTGTTGTTGTTGTTGTTTGTTTTGCTCCCTTCTTCAGGGGTCGCCACAGCGATGGAAGATTTGGCGATTGTTTTTACGTCCGATGACCTTCCTGACGCAACCACAGACCACTGAGCTACCACAGCCGTCTGTGTGGAGAAGAGAGCTGCAATGTAGGCAACAGGGGGAGGAAATGGTGGGGGTTAAGGGCCTTGCTCAAGGGCCCAGAGTGGGAGAAATTAGGGTGGAGACAGCTGTGGGTGCATCTTTCACATCCACATTTTGATGTTGGTTTGGGGAGTTGAACCGACTACCTTCCGATCACAGGCCCATGTTCTCGCATCTGCGCCACCACTCCCCCCAACAGTTGTATGTTTCATTAATAACAACCAATGTACTAATGTTTTATTTGAATTCCTACATTTTTACAACTAAAAGATCAAGAATATGAATTGCTGTCCGACCTATAGTTTAAATGTTCAGTGATGGTCAATCAGGTCATCTGGACAGTTTCTTTCTTGGGGAAAGACGTTTCGTCCTCTATCCAGAGGGCTTCATCAGTCTGAGGATGAGCTTTGATGACTTGAACCATTTTGGCTGTGGCTGCCTGCCTGGGAGGAGTGGACGAGGGACAGGACAGCCCCCCCCCCCAGAAACCATCTTAGCTCCAGCAAACTGGTTGGTCCACTAAAGGTGTACTGCTTGGTGGGGAAAACAGTTTACTGGAACTCCTCAGACTGATGAAGCCCTCGGGATAGAGGGCGAAACGTCACTATAAAAAATAAAATAAAAAGTCCAGATGATGTGATTGACCATCACTGGATGTACCTGGATGGCTGAGCATGAACTTTTGATATTTTAAATGTTCATTCTGTGATTTGAAATTTGTGCAAAAGCATCTTGGAACTTCAGGTTGTGTTGACTTCACAACCTCCAAAGGAAAAACAAACACAAGATGCTCAGAGCTTTCACTGAACATTGTTCCTTCTTCACATCTATAACTTGAAGCTCCATGAAAAGATCAGACATGTCTAAATAACCCCGTTGGCCTGCTCTCACGCGCGCTGCTCCATGACACCAGACCCCACAGTGGGTCTGGTTTCTGTGGGTCCACCAGGAACATGACGCACACCTGTGACGGCTCCACTAATCAATTAACGAAAAGACGATCGATTAACGCGCATGCGGCTGATTAGGTCAATATTAACGGAAGCTTGATGGCAGCCGTGGACTCGTGGGGTTTGTTTACCGTGCCCCAAATATCACGGGTGAAAGAAAAAAAACACGACGAAGCGGGTGCTCGCTCGTATGTTGTCGACGAACAGAGATGTTACCAGAAGAACTTGAGAAGAACCGGGGCTCACCTCTTTGGTGTCCACGACGCCTTTCACGTATTTCCCGAGGACCGAGTCCACGCAGAGGACGCTGGACAGCACGGCCAGCCACAGGAGTCTCCCCCAGACCCTCACCTCCATCTTCCTCTCTCCCCCGCAGCGGCTCGTCTGATCTCCGGGCTCCACGAGAAGCTCGTTCTGAACGCCGCTCGGGAGCGCGCACGGCGGAGGGGCGCAGGAGGCGAGGCGCGTCCACGCGGGTCTTTTTTCCAGATGCTGGAGATTGATGGTGGTGAAGTGAAGTGCCTCCAAATGTGGGGTTTTTTTGGGGGAAAGAATCACTACACTGAGTTATCTAATGCAGCTCTGCTTGAAAATTATATATGAAGTAGCTTAGTGTGTGTGTATTAGTGTTGAAATGTTAAAATGTTAAGATGTATGTATAGGCTATTAGTATTTGAATAATCTACAGTTATTAATTTTGTTATATTACTTGTAAATAATAATTTGTTAAATTGATCACGTGAAGAGTAGGGGCAGATATAAGATTCCTTCTTCTTTCTGCTCCTTTCATTTTAAATTGTTTGTATTTTATTTTAAATTGTCTGTATTTTTTGTTATTGTTGTAATTGTTTGTATTGTTATTTTCTTTTATTTTTTTGTTATTTAAAAAAAAGAATAATAATAATAATAATGAATTCAATTTATAACGCACTTTTCATTAATGAAAATCTCAAAGTGCTACAAAGTGCAACAGAATAAAATGTCAATAAAACAAGTAATAAAACAAGTAAAATCAATCAACTAAGATCAAAGATAGAATCATGAGGAGGCAGAGTATGCTTGGTTAAAAAGAAAGGTCTTCAAGCCGCTCTTAAAGTCAACCAGTGACTGTGGAGCTATAGGCAGTCAGGAAGAGAGTTCCACCGGCGGGGGGCAGCCACACTGAAAGCCCAGTCTCCCATGGTCCTTAATTTGGTTCTCGGAATGTGAAGTAGATGACTGTTCTGTGACCGCAGAGACCGGGTGGATGAGTATGGTGCAAGAATGTCCTTTAGATAGTCTGGTGAAGTTCCGTGTAAGCATTGGTGTGTAATGAGAGCAGTTTTGTACTGAATTCTGTAGGTGACAGGAAGCCAATGGAGGTTATGGAGAATGGGTGTAATATGTTCAAATTTACGAACTCTCAACAAGATCCTTGCTGCACTGTTTTGAATATATTGAAGCTTCTGAAGGTATTTACATGGGATTCCAATAAAAGGGGAGTTGCAGTAGTCAAGCCTGGAGGAGACAAAGACCTGTAATGAAGATGAATAACTAAACCAGGGTTTACTAAGAGTTTCTATAACTTTACTGGTTGACAGATGTTTCCAGGTGCAGGGCCACCATCAACAGGGGGCTTTAAAAATTAGTGGGTCCACTGTCCAGACATTTTTCTCCTCTGGACTCATAGTGCTTCATTTCGCCTTGTTTATTAAGGGTTAAAACCTTGAACATTTCAGTTGAGTATAGGAATTAAAAATGTTTGGTTAAAATGAACCCAACATTTGGATGGACATTTGGCATAGATTTACAAGTATAAATGTAGGACAAATTTCAGTAAAATGACTGCTTTTCTTAAGTCATGATGATTTTGACAAAAGATGAAGGAAATTCATAGATTCGTATTGACGCCTGAAAAAGCAAACTAAATAGTTTGGGAGAATGATGTACAAGATAACGATTGTGCTCGTTTGTGTCCTTTATTCCCAGTTTGGCACATTTATAATATACCTTTTATTTTTTTATCACAAATATATACACAACAGGCACTTAAAAAAAAAGAAGTGGTGGCTTTAAATGTGAGACAGCTTGTTTGTACTGAATGTTATGTTCATAATAAAGCTTTAACTTTTAGGGAAAAGGGCAAAAAGCCAAATGTAAGGACATTTTATGATCCGGTTTGTAGATTGTACAACCATGGTTGTACAATCTACAAACCGGATTCCAAAAAAGTTGGGACACTAAACAAATTGTGAATAAAAACTGAATGATTTGGAGATGGCAACATCTAATATTTTATTCAGAATAGAACACAGATCACTGATCAAAAGTTTAAACTGAGAGAATGTATCATTTTAAGGGAAAAATATGTTGTTTCAAATTTCATGGCATCAACAAATCCCAAAAAAGTTGGGACAAGTCCATTTTTACCACTGTGTGGCATCCCCCCTTCTTCTTACAACACTCAACAGACGTCTGGGGACAGAGGAGACCAGTTTCTCAAGTTTAGAAATAGGAATGCTCTCCCATTCATGTCTAATACAGGCCTCTAACTGTTCAATCGTCTTGGGCCTTCTTTGTTGCACCTTCCTCTTTATGATGCACCAAATGTTCTCTATAGGTGAAAGATCTGGACTGCAGGCTGGACATTTCAGTACCCGGATCCTTCTCCTACGTAGCCATGATGTTGTGATTGCTGCAGAATGTGGTCTGGCATTATCTTGTTGAAAAATGCAGGGTCTTCCCTGAAAGAGATGACGTCTAGATGGGAGCATATGTTGTTCTAGAACCTGAACATAGTTCTCTGCATTAATGGTGCCTTTCCAGACATGCAAGCTGCCCATGCCACAAGCGCTCATGCAACCCCATACCATCAGTGATGCAGGCTTCTGAACGGAGCGTTGATAACAACTTGGACTATCCTTGTCCTCTCTGGTCCGGATGACATGGCGTCCCAGTGTTCCATAAAGAACTTCAAATCGTGACTCATCTGACCACAGAACAGTCTTCCATTTTGCCACACTCCATTTTAAATGACCCCTGGCCCAGTGCAAACGTCTGAGCTTGTGGAGCTTGCTTAGAAATGGCTTCCTCTTTGCACTGTAGAGTTTCAGCTGGCAACGGCGGATGGCACGGTGGATTGTGTTCACTGACAATGCTTTCTGGAAGTATTCCTGAGCCCATTCTGTTATTTCCTTGACAGTGGCATTCCTGTTTGAGGTGCAGTGACGTTTAAGGGCCCGGAGATCACGAGCATCCAGTAGAGTTTTATGGCCTTGACCCTTACGCACAGCGATTGTTCCAGATTCTCTGAATCTTTTGATGTTATGCACGGTTGATGATGATAACTTAAAAGTCTTTATTTTACGCTGGGTAACACCATTCTGGTATTGCTGCACTATCTTTCTGCGCAACAATGGTGGAATTGGTGATCCTCTTACCATCTTGGCTTCTGAGAGACACTGACACTCTGAGAAGCTCTTTTTATACCCAATCATGTTGTCAATTGACCTAATTAGTGTTAATTGGTCTTCCAGCTGTTTGTTATATGCTCAATTTCCTTTTTCCAGCCACTTATTGCTACTTGTCCCAACTTTTTTGGGATTTGTTGACACTGTGAAATTTTGAATCAACATATTTTTCCTTTAAAATGTTACATTTACTCAGATTGAACTTTTGATCTGTCATCTATGTTCTATTACAAATAAAATATTGACATTTGCCATCTCCACACGTTGCATTCAGTTTTTATTCACAATTTGTTTAGTGTCCCAACTTTTTTGGAATCCGGTTTGTACATATAAGATATAGAACATATTAAAACTGGACTGTTCAGTAAGGTCTCCGCCCATCACATAATTAGTATTAACTGTAAAGAAACTGGGTAATTTCTCAAAAACTCAGCGAAAGTTTTCCGACTGCCATAACTTGGGTTTGTTGTAAACCCCCCACCCCACACACACACACACACATTAAAAACATTGTGGAGGCCTCAAATTAATATAAGGGATGAATCCTGGGGCGGCCGTGGCGTAGTGGTAAGGGCAGTCGTCTCCCGATCGGAAAGTTGGCGGTTCGACTCCCGGGACCCGCTCCACGTGTCGTTGTGTCCTTGGGCAAGACACTTAACCCTGAGTTGCTCCCGGTAGGACTGGAAAGCACCTTGCATGGTAGTCTGCCGCCACCGGTTTATGAATGTGTATAGCATTCAATGTGTGTAGCACTTTGAGATTTTCAGTAATGAAAAGTGCGTTATAAATTGAATTAATTATTATTATCCTTCTGCAAATCACAAAACACTATACTATATCCAAAAATGTATAATGTTCTTCTCATCTCGTGAACTTTATCTTTGTTTGATCGGTGCATGGTAAGGGTTGATTTAAAAGATTAAACAGGACCGCAGCATTCATAGAATATATTTATTTAGACCAAATCAGCAAGAGAAGAGACTACACACTGTGTATTACATACAGCATATGGAACCTGCAAAAAAATGCAGTAGGGAAAAAATTTAATTAAATTAAAAACAGAGTAAAATCTTCATTAATTATAACATTATATATATATTTTTTTAACATTCAGTTGCACTTGTGGTGTTTACAGCAAAATAGTTTTATAAAGATAAAAAAATTCTTATACATGGCTTTTTTTATGAGTGAGCTTACTCTGTATCAGGATTGATGCAACGCAATTTGCATATGAAATGCAGGTTATCCACAGACTAGCGCCTGTATTTCAGTGGTAACATTAACAAAACAGGACAGAACATCTGCTGCAAGATGATGTCTGCCTCCAGAGGCTCTGCTTTCAATGAAAACCATAAAACAAAACAATAAAAACAACTCAAAAGGAAGCACTTCTGAGAAGCGCTCGAGGTAAGTTTGAAAAATAAAAAAAATATAGAGAGTGTTTATGGGCTAATACAGTACATGTACATTATCTGGGAAGCCCTGGTGAGTGACATGATTCACATCAAGAAGCTGCTGGTGCAAAACCATCTATGCGGTATTCTTTTAAATGTTTCACTGTTATAACAGCATTGCACTTTACTGAATAGCTGAACCGTAAAATAAATCTCTAGTGAAAAACTCTCGTATTGGAAACAAACAAATAGGATACATCCAGAATTGTTTTTTAACCCACAGAAATTATTTGCCCTTTAAAATGTCCTCCAAACACTGAATTAACTCAGCTTAAAGACATTATAAGTTTCTAAGCGTCTAAGCAGTTGAATAGTTCACAACTTTGTCAAGAACTAAAGCTTTAAAATGTTTAACCTTGGGGCTGTTTTACAAACACCTGAGCAGTTCCACCTGTTGGGAGTGTGTCCATCAGTTTCAATCATGGAGGAATGTGAAAGCCAATACACAAAAGGTGTAAAAGGTTGATATTTTTCTACATTTGTGCAAATAAAAATAAAAATCAACCTTAGAATCCATAGTTTGTTATGAAAAGTCCAACCGCTTCATATTTCAAGCGAAACCTGTGATCCCCTAGAGGCTTAAAATGAAAGTGCTAGCCCTCGACAAAAATAATTAATGTTTTGAACAGTCTCTTGACGGTGAAGAGTTGTACTTGTTTTATGCGAACATAGGACACAAAGAGGGTGCTTCTGCCACCCCCACCCCCTGACCCAACACATACTTAACACACTACTCCACAGTTTGAGCCATAAACCACAAAAGACGACAAAAGTTTAAGCTTAAAATAAACTTGCACAGATCAATAAACCAAATGCAGCAAAAATGCTAAGTGAGCAAAATCAGCCGGTATTTAAGCTAATTCTTACTCCAGTCTAAAATCTCAGTGAGAGCGCGTATAAATTCTTTCCATCAATCTGACTAAAAATATTACAGTAAGTACTTGGAGCTGACAGAACTATGCTAATCCTGTAGCATGACTGCTGCTGAAAAATGCTGCACTTCCACAGGGGAAGGATTTCACACTCCTAGAGCATCAGCTAAATCCTATTCATCACACAGCGCTTCTTTCTGCAGACCTGGCAACCTCTGGTCTATTACCAGGCAGGAGACAGCATTGTTGGCCACGCTACTGTACGGAGTGACACGACACCTGATGTAAGGATTCGCGTCTTGTCGGACATTTGTGTTGAACTTCGACGAAAACACGTCCAGAAATGTGTTTTAAAGTCATCAAAAACAAACAAAAACCTCAATTTTAGCAGCGTAAAGTGCAAATATCTGAACCACAAGACGCTTCAAACACGATTCAGCGACATTTACGGTTTTCTTCAGCCGTTGGTTTAGACAGCAGGGCTCTTCCGAGATTTGCCTAAAAGCCTCTGACTTGTTGCAGAAAGGAAACAAGCTGTCAGATGAGAAATCTCCAGGCTGGAGTAAAGTGGTACTTGGACACGGGAGTCGTGACAACTTGCAAAGAAGTCAACATTGTCAAGTTTAAAATGTGTAATGATAGCTGAGAGCTGGGCTTTTAACTGGTGTACTCCAACTCCATTTCCACAGGAAGAGAATACCAAGCAACCGTTTCAAGTCCTGAAATAATACAAACATTTTGTTTATCTGAAAAGCTATAACTTGCAACAATGGACCCAACATTTTCCTGCTTGTTTTCAAATGAATTCGTCTTACCGGTAGTTTAATTTTAACGATCAATACAATGCGGTCTACTAAAACAGTACTACCAAAGGCAGAAGGACGTTGCGTCCCTTTAGAATACTCACCTTTCCAACAGAGAAATTACTACGAACCGGATATGAACCTGAACTGACTGATCAGCAGAAGCCCAAAGAAGCAGAGGTAAATAGAATATATATATCAAACTTTGGTATTATATTAAACTAATTTACAGTGCTTAAGTAGGTCAGTTAGGGATAATAAGAATATAAACTGACAAATGAAACAACCCTGTATGGAATTTTACTGCAAGAAAAATAAACACTGCAACAGCATCTCAAGAAAGAAGATCAATTCTTTCAGTTTAGAGTTTTTCCAGTTTGTTGTGTTTAGCCTTCTAATTGTATTTAGAAGAGAGTCGACACAGTTAGGATCCACAAAGCGAGCTCTATTGACTGCCAAACTGGCATAATGGAGAAGACAACGCAAGTTATTAAGTGTGATTTAGAGAGGATCCCTAAAGGACAAGTGGCCGTTGTGATGTGGATGCCTCCACACAGAGGCATACAGTGCGGCCACTACGATCTGATTAGGGCCTGCCTCAGACTCGATGAATCAGCCATTCAGGCCTGAACTCAAGAATGTTCTGTGCTGCTTTGTGTCTGAGCCTCAGCTACCCAACAGAAACTCTGTTGAGTGACTGAGCTCTGTGTGGGTGAGTGCCTTTAATCTTAAAAGCATCTAAATTATCATCTCGTTCTGAAACACGGCTGCTTTTTGTGGGTGTGTTCATTTTGTCTGTCAGATTAGCGTTGGCGCATATAGATGCACAGATAAGAGGAATTGTGAACTCAAAGAGGATCCATTTCAGAGCTCCACTTCCTCTTTTTTTTTTGTCTTTCAAACACAGAGCAATCTTCTAGGCTGCACCCTCCCACCCCCAGAGTACTGTCTTCAACTCCCATTTAGGCATCATACTGCCTACTTCAGTCTGACATCCATTAACTTTCTCTTTTCACTCCTTGGCTGAGCTGGTCCTTCTTTTAAATTCAATCTAGCTGTATTTAAGCACCGACGCCACCAGCGTCAGTGTTATTCTGAGCTGCCACAGCAACAGAGTCCTCCTCATCAGCAGTTTTAGCCCCTCTCCCCACAGCTGGCTCTGCGTCCTCATAGGAGCCAACAAAAGTGGAACAGGTTTCCTCAGAAGGAGCCAATACGCCCCCATTGGTCCGTTCCAGTTTGCGGTGTTTGCGTGGCTCTGGGGGAGTGTCCTTCTGGGTGAAGACGGTGCGAATTCGCTCCACGCAGACGTTGGCGGCCTCCTTCGTCTCCCTGGAGAGCTGCGATAGACTGAGGAAGCCGTGGGGGAGGTCGTCCACTACGCACAGAGTGACAGGCTGGTCTACGCTCCTCAAACGCTTGGCAAACATCACCGAGTCGTCCAGCATGGGGTCTAATGCACAAGCCTGAGACGGGTAGAGGAGGAGAGGTGAAGAAGGAGATATTGAATGGTGAAAAGCAAATTTAAACTTCCTACAGACATGTCAAGAATATAAATTAAGGGAAGAAGAAAAGGAACCCAAGCTTCCCGGTCTCTTGTCACAGCTTTCTTTTCAGTTGTGCCGACTCACTAAAGCCACTTGGAAATCAGCACCAGTTTTCTGATAGACATATAACCCTTAAAAGAAAAACACTGTTTCAACCTCACCTACTACGCAGATGTTTGAAAATCCCTCAAGACTCTTTCTGAGTCAGCTTCGTTTTCTTTCTCCAACTCCTATAATTTGCTACGTGGGGAGATTGCATGAAACAACCAAAGTAATTCTCCAGCTTCTGGCCATTTCTGCAAGTTTTATTTTCTAAGCCAACAAGAGGTTTACATAGAATTTAAAATATGTGCCGAGATCATTTTAGTAACTACAGTATCTTTGAAACATTTACGTTTCCAACAGCTTTATCATGGTTTTAAAAAAAAATGGTATTTTTCGGCCTATAAGTTGCAGTTTTTTTGCATGATTTGCATGCCCTGCAACTTATACACTGAAGCGACTTATTTATGTTTTTCCCCATATTTATAAACCGATTTTTGTCTGAGATATGACCGTTTTCCATTCTGACATTGAAAATATTGAACATTACCATTTTCAGCTGCTAGATGGCACTCGAGTAGTATGGCATGCCATTGTGTCAAGTAATAGGTAAAAGTGGCTATTAATGACACAATTGACTTGCCATACACTGCCACTTTCGTCCACCGTCAAATCAGCTTCGTTTAGCTGCGCCCCCCCAGCAAAATACAGCTAATTTGACCATTGAAGTGCATTTATTAAGTAAAAGTTCAACTGAGACAAACCTTTGCTATAATTTCGAGCAAACAATTGTTTTAGGTGCTTATCTTGTTAAATTTCAAAGAAATGCGCAGCGTTCCTCCTTCCTGATTTCCCCGCTCTGCACGCTCCCAGAGCACAGAGGTAGCAGATCATTTTGAAATGCAGCTGATTTGACCGACAAAGTGCATTTATTAAGGAAAAGTTAGACAGACACACCTTTCGAGGAAACAAATAATTGTTTTTAAGTGTTAATCTTGTTAAACTCTTGTTAAAGTCCTCTTGTGCATGCTCCCGCAGCCATCATTTGACAGCCAATTGATTTTTGGCACAACACTGGCCCACATTTCCTGGTTGTCAGCAGTGATGCGTAACAAACACGACTTGTCAACGGTGACGCATAATAGATGCGACATATACGACGAAGTGACGCATTTATGCTTTTTCCACTTAGACAATTTTGGACTGATGGGACTCATAAGGCGGTGCAACGTGTACGGCGGAAAATACGGTAAATGTAAACTAATCACCACTTCAAATTATTTTACGTCAGAGGTTCAATGGGGTATCTTAATATTCTATAGGCTGTTAGATTTGTAAAAGTAAATATAAGTTAATACATCAAACTTATAGCTTACCACTATGTGCACAGGAGGCAGCCCTTTGAGCATTGTGTCAGGAGCCAGCAGAGGTGAGCAGAAAGGATCCTTGACCACTGGAGAGCTCTGCATCCTCATCTCAGCCAGCTGCTCAGATCGCAGAGGCTCAAAGCCCAGGGGAAACTCCCTGGGGTGCTCCAGCTCTGATCCGTCCTCTCTAGCAGGGGGTGGAATGGCCACAGAAGACAAGTCGTAGGACGTGGAGGTATCACTTTCCCCAGAGAGGAAGAAACTCACGTTTTCTGTCTATATAAAAAAGGGACAAAACAAATTTTGTTTATACAGCACTGAGAGGTGAAAAGTGAAGGTAAAAGCTATAATATTTTAACAGCAAATTTGTTTATACAGTATATGCATAGACAGCACTTTGTCCTTGTGAAAATCTAAAATCCTTGGCAGTGTCAGAGTCTTAGCCCAGCAATCCCAATTTCGAGAAGGAAAAGCATATTAAATGTCTTGCGTCACTACTTGCTATTATTTGTTTCCAAAAGCCTGGTGCTAATCCAATCGGTCTGTGCAAAGATAATCTGCAGCTAAAAAGTTTTGGATTTTCTGTAAGCATTTTATAGTTTAATCTCTTTGCGAGAGATGGTGAAATAATTTCAGATGAGTTCATCAAAGTCCAAAAAGTGCAGCTTTTTACAGGGTTGAGTCAAAATATTTCCACGCTGCAAAACTGTTCAAACCTGAAAATTCAATAACTGTTTGGAAGACTCTGTTGATGCAAGCTGTGTGAAACCAGAGAAACTGATCAGAGGCTGGTAGAAAATGTTTCTCCACACACGTTCCTCTACCAGGGAAAACTCCCACACCAAACGCTCTTGGAAGTTTAACGGAGTTAACATTGTCGAGATATGAGAGCAAGCTAATTTGAATGTAAACAAGTCAGAGCGTGACGTACAGCTTCCTCCAAAATCAGTGGTGGGCTTTGGGGAACGGCGTTGTTGTGGGCTCCCAAGTCCTGGCATGTCTTGCTCTTCGCAGATAATTTCCTGCTGGGAGACTCAGATGGCTCGTTTGGCACAGGAGGGTCAGCGTGAGGGGAAGTGATAGATGCAGCTGAAACACTTGTCCTCACTAGGAACGAGAAGGGAGGAGAAAATAAATTACACACACACACACACAAAGTATTCAACATGCTGCAATTCAAAGGAGGCAGTCTACAATTCACCTGGGATAAATGGAAGTTGGAAGTCGTTTCACAAATAAAGTAACACTAAGTGACTCACAATCAATTTCACTTACTCTACTGCTTAGGCTTCTCATATGTCCACTGGTTGACAGCCAACAGTTAAAAGCCCAAAATGCAAATTGGGATACATCAAGAAGAAGATAAGTAGGTGGAAGAAATTCACAAAGAGCTGTCACCATCATCGTCCCACCCTGAGCTGTCAAAACACCACCGTGTCGTCACGGCTCGTCTCCTTACGAAGCACTGCAGATCTACCATATTTTTAATTAAGAACCACTGCATCACCACAACGGCCCCTTAATGATATACACCCACCTAAGGTGCTCTGATTAGGTTGGGCTTGAAGCTGTGAGAGTGTCACTGAACTTGGATGACACCAATAAAATGAGAATACCTTTTCAGGTCTACTGTGACTGTTGTTCTACTGTTCTACTGTGATTGTTCCAAGATGGCGCCTATTGTCACGGGCTGCTGTCTAACTCGTCTCCTGAACTTTTTACTGCTGTTCATGTTCTGCCTTCTTTTCATCGACGATGCATCCTCGCTCCTGGTCTATGATCGTTCAACTCTTCTAAGTCTCCGGGACTCGCTGATCAACACACCGGCTACTGGCGAATATGGACATTTCAAGCCTCCTCCACCACCACCGTTCCTGGCTTCGATCCCAGCCTACCTACAACGCAACGCGACCACGCTGCCACGCAACAAGCGGCGCAGAAGACGCGGAACGAGGGCAGGCGTCCTGGTGAGATTTAAAAAGTATCTGTCGTCTCACAACACGCCGACGGCTGACTTACCTCCTGAATTCAGCGTCTTTGATGTCCGCCGTTCCTTCGCTCGTCGCCACAGAAGCCTTGTTGCTATCAATCATGTCGCCAGCGACCAGTATCCATCTTGCCCCCCGGTGTGGAAAACAGTGAAGCGAGGCAGCGTTAAACAACACCTCCGCCCGCTTGCTCGAGCAGCTGAGAGTGACGTAACTGGCAGCGTTCCAGTACGTGCAGCATTGTTTAACGCCAGATCAATTACTAATAAAACTTTTATATTAAGTGATTTGATCTCAACTCATCGTCTGGATCTGTTTTTGATTACTGAAACCTGGCAGAAAATAGGAGACAACAGCTCCTTTTCTGAACTCCTCCCAAATGGCTACTCCCACCTGAGCGCTCCGCGTGGGGCTGGAAAGGGAGGGGGCCTGGCTGCTGTGTTCAGTGATGCATTCAAGTACCGTTTGTTGCCTCAGAAAAATTATTCCAGTTTTGAAAGCATGTTTTTTGTGCTGGAATCTGCTAAACCTATTTTGTGTGGCGTTTTTTATAGGCCCCCACAATACAATAAAAACTTTGTCAGTGAGTTTTCAGAACTACTGGCGGACTTGCTACCAAAGTTTGACTCTTGGCTTTTCTGTGGAGACTTCAACGTGCACACCTGCTGCCCAAGTAATCAGCTTGGATGTGAGTTTCAGAACCTCCTGGACTCTTTTAACCTGTCACAGTCGGTCTCGGGGGCCACACACACACTGGGTCATACACTGGATTTAATTATCTCCCACGGCCTACAAATACCTGCTGTGGAGATCCTGGACACCTGTATCTCAGACCATTTTCCCATATTATTTGAATTTTTCACCACTCCTGCACCAAAGGCTATTCTCCCAGCACGTTTCTGCCGCTCCATCAACCCATTAACTCCAAATGAGTTTACTGATGCCTTTAAGAGCACTGAATTCTGCTCTGCTGTCAGTCTGGACCCATCTCTACATCCTGAGGACTTCATCACCTCCTTCCATCACACCTGCACAACGATCTTGGACTCCATCGCTCCTCTCAAACAGGCATCTTCAAAAAACAGACCATCACCATGGCTCAACGAAACGACGCGAGCTCTTCGACAACGTTGCAGACAAGCAGAGCGAAAATGGAAGCGTGACCGGCTTCATGTATCTCAGGGAATACTGAGAGACTGTCTCTGTGAGTATGATAACGCTGTGAAACAGGCCAAGTCACAGTACCTCTCCAACTTAATCTCCACCAGCTCCAACCGGCCGAGGACGCTTTTCAGCACACTCCAGTCTGTCATCAATCCATCTGTCGATGTTCTGAAAACTGCCACACAGTCTACCTGTGATGACTTTCAGAGCTATTTTGTCAACAAAATAGACTCTATCAGGCAGAACATTGTCAGTTCATCCAACACCATCCTGTCATGTACCTCTACAATAACCACTGCTGTTTTTGACCAGTTTGATCTCGTCTCACTGCCTCAACTCACCAAGGTGGTTCAGCAGATGAAACCAACAAACTGTTCTCTGGACATCATTCCCTCTAAAATGTTCAAACAATGCTTTGATGTAATTGGTCCTTCTGTTTTGTCATTTATCAACAGCTGTCTAACTTCAGGTTATGTGCCATCTGCTTTCAAACATGCTGTGGTCAGGCCTCTTCTAAAAAAACCAGGCCTAGATCCTACAGCTCTCTCTAATTTCAGGCCAGTTTCCCATCTGTCATTTCTATCAAAGGTCCTAGAAAAGATTGTTTTTATTCAACTTCAATCTTTTCTAGAACTCAACAACCTGTTTGAAAAATTTCAGTCAGGTTTTCGAGCTCGTCACAGCACTGAATCTGCACTGCTCAAAGTACAGAATGACATTCTTCTGTCTCTGGATGCAAAAAACCCTGCACTGCTGGTGATGTTAGACCTCTCAGCAGCTTTTGACACCGTCGACCATCAGGTACTAATCAACCGCTTGTCTCAGCAGGTTGGTCTCCAGGGAGCTGTGCTTGAGTGGTTCAAATCTTACCTGTCTGGGAGAACTTTCTCTGTCATGATAGGCGATCTGTCCTCCTCTTCATCAACCCCTCTGACCTCCGGCGTACCACAGGGATCTATTCTAGGGCCAGTCCTCTTCTCTCTTTACATGCTGCCATTAGGATCAATCATCACACGTCATAACCTGTCTTTTCACATGTATGCAGACGATTTACAAATCTATCTGCCAGTCACTCCCAACCCCTCACTCAGTTCAAACACTCTTGTCAACTGCTTAAATGACATTAAGCACTGGCTCTCTCAAAACTTCCTCCACCTAAACACAGATAAAACTGAATGCATTTTGTTTGGTGCACCTGATGACACCAGCAACATCCTTCCCTGTCCCAGTGTTGGTTTTCCCCTCCCCCACTTCAACTCGGTGGTCAGAAATCTTGGAGTGCAGTTTGACTCCAATTTAAAGTTTGATAAACAGATCAGTTCTGTTGTCAAGACCAGCTTTTTCCAACTCCGTCTGCTCTCCAAAGTCAAGTCATTTCTTAGTCGTGGTGATCTGGAGAAGGCCATCCATGCCTTTGTGACCTCCAGACTTGACTATTGTAATGCTTTGTATCTTGGCATTAATCAATCCTCCATCTCCCGTTTACAGCTTGTACAGAACTCTGCCGCGCGCTTTTTGACCAACACACGAAAATATGAACACATCACTCCTGTCCTGTCCTCTCTACACTGGCTCCCAGTTCAGTTCAGGATACAGTTCAAGTTGCTGCTGTTTGTTTTCAAAGCTCTGAATGGACTTGCTCCCCTCTACATCTCAGAACTTCTGAAAGCCCATCAGCCTGGCAGGGACTTACGATCTGCCAGTCAACACCTGCTGGAGGTGCCTCGCTCGAGGTACAAGCAATGGGGAGACCGGTCATTTTCTGTTGCCGGCCCAAAAGCCTGGAACAGCCTCCCCCTTGAGCTGCGTGCCACCTCTGATCTGACTCTGTTCAAAACCAAACTGAAGACCCACTTGTTCAAAAAAGCTTTCAGTGTGTAACTTTTATTATTTTGTATTTTAGTATGTAGCATCTTTATTTCAATTGCATTTTTATTTCACTTGTTCAAAAAAGCTTTCTGTGTGTAACTTTTATTACTTGTGTTATTTTAGTATGTAGCATTTTTTATTTCCATTGCCTTCTTTTATCGCTGTGGTTTCTTATTCTATTTTCATTGATCTATTGTTCCCGTTTATTTTTCTTTTTATCCTGTTAAGCACCTTGGTCAATGCAAGGCATTGTGGAAGGTGCTATACAAATAAAGTTTATTATTATATTATTATTATTATTAACAAGTACTGTCGAGGCTTTGCTGCTCCAACAAGGACAGCTAATGTGAGCTGCGGGCTACAGGAGTACAGTATTATGCAACAGAGTGTGTTAAAGCAATAATTGGTTAGTTGAAAGCTGCAAAACGAAGATCCACATCAGTGACCTCCTTCATATGGGCTGTAAAACTTTGGCAGATTGATGATGATGGGTATATAACACAGAAACAAATGTAGTAAAACACTGAAACGTGTGGTAAAGCACACGCAAACAGAATTTTCTCATTGCAGACTGGCTCAAAAAACAATTTAAACTTAACCTCGATCCACAAGTCACCCATGAACCCAACCATTGGCACTAGGTTTCACTCTAAACTTATTTTTGCTAAAAAAAATGTATTTCTACCTAAAACAGATGAACACACAAGCATTTCTCAGACGCTTTTTTTGGGGGAAACTTTAAATGTAATAGCTGCCAACAATCATTGTTTCAAACCACCAATACCTTTGACCTTCCAACCGTATTAAATATATATTCACACAATCATACACACCAGTTGTTGGTGTATCAGAAGCTCCTGGTGGTGCCTCTGCAGCTGTGCTGGAGAACGCTGAAGCTCTGTTGGGATCCAGCAGAGATTGGATCCAGTT
>JBBPBX010017931.1:9958-30550 GCA_038048925.1 Garcialebias charrua
ACAATTACCAATTAAGGGGTGGATCAATTCTGTAAAATTAGATATAGGGATTTGTACCTATACAATTTTGGAGGGCTTCTGTAACGAAGGCCTCTAATTCCAAACTATTCCTCCATTCATTACTTAGTTTAGGATAAACTAAAATAAAAATGAAATATAGTTTGATCTAAATGTCTGTTGTCTTTTAGACGAACGACGTAGGATTTGGTATTCCTAATAAATTTTGAAGTCTATGGCGAGACTCATCAAAATGAATAGGTAATCTAAAATAGAAACGATCGAATCGGTTCAATTTAGAAATTGTGAGACCAGTGTAGTTTATGGTACCTCGAGTAGCTTTAAACTACATCGACTCTTCGACGATTGAGATTTAACAAACGAACTGCATGTTGGCATAGTTAAATCCATATCATTCATTAACCAATGTTAATACAAAACCTTTTTGGCTGGGAGTGTTCAGAACCAAACAGTATCTCAACTAATGACAACAGTAATGACTAAACAACAAGGAAACAACGTTTCACTGCTTCGACACACTCTTGTCGTCAGATTCCAAAGTGCAACACACAAGCAAAACAGGTCTCAACTTTATGACCGAGGTCAAATTAAATCTCGTGGATTTAAACGGTTGTTAAGGTTAGTTTTTTGTTGTGGGTTTTAGACTTAGCGTTTCTAAGTTCAAGTTAGACAATGCGACTTATAGGGTGGGAAATATGGTAGTTTAAACCTGATTAGTTTATTTACTAACTTGTGTTTGTACGACCTTATTATCCCATGAAGTCGGTGAGTTTGTGAGATCTTTGTCTTTAGTGGAGTCATTGAACGCCTTGTAAGGTTTGATCTGATTTCGATGTACCCATTTAGCAATTGGCTCTTTGCGGCCTTTGCTGATTTTGATTTCGTAGACGACTGAGGACACTTTGTCTGTTATCAGATGAGGTCCAGTCCACCTGGGCATTAGTTTGCGGGCGAGAGTTCCGGTCCCGGACTCTCCTTTCCCGGTTGTTGGGGCGAACGTATAGTACCAGACTCTGTCTCCCACTTGGAGTTCGTTGTGAGAGGCCTTCTGATCATAGTACGCCTTGCGTCCTTCAGCGGACCTTTCCAGGTTTTTCTGGGCGAAAGCAAAAGTGTTTCTGAGGTGTACATTCAAATCTTTCATGTATTGTTGTGTAGTGTAGGCTGTCGCCATGACGGCGTCACCTGGTTGGTACAACAGGTGTAGAGGGAGAGTCATTTGTCGACCGGTCATCATCTCGAAGGGAGAGATGCCAGTTGATGTGTGTGGAGTGGCTCTTATGGCCATGAGGACCAGAGGGAGTTTCACATCCCAGTCCTTGTGATTTGCGGCCACGTATTTCTTCAAAATACTCACCACAGTTCTGTTTGCTCTCTCGACTTGGCCTGAAGCCTGTGGGTGGTAGCCGACATGAAAGTTGGCCTTGACGCCTAGCGTCTTCCACAGTTCTTTCATCACTTCACCTGTGAAGTGTGTACCTTGGTCTGAGTTCACCCTAAGGGGAAGTCCAAACCTTGAGAATATATGATTCATTAACAACATAGCAGTAGTTTGTGCTGTGTCGTTAGGAGCTGGTAGGCATTCTACCCATTTGGTGAATGCACAGGTTACCGTGAGAAAATATTTATTTCCTCTAGAGCTCTTAGTGAGTGGTCCAACCCAGTCGATCTGGAGGTCAGACCATGGGAATGCAATGCCTCTGCTTTGCAGTGGTGCTCTGTGAAGTGGTCTGGTTGGCTGAAACTGGCCACAGACCACGCACCCTTCAATGTAGTCCTTGACATCCTTTTTCATTCCAGGCCAATAGGCAATTTGTTTTAATGCCGTCAGCGTGGCTTTATCTCCTTTGTGTCCTGCGGACGGGAGATCATGGGCATGAACTAACATCACCCCCCTTTGGTCATGGGGAACCACGAACACAGGTGAGGACGTTGGTCCATGAGCGAAAGTTAAGATGCCCTTGATTAGTTTTAGCTGTTTGCGCAGCTGATAGAGGACCTTAAGTTCTGGATCGGAATCCAGGTCGTCTTTAGACGGACTATTTTTGTTCGGATCGGTCAGGTACAGTATCATGGAGTTGATAGCAGGATCCGACTTCTGTAGTTGGACGATGTCAGGGTCAGTCAGTGCGGGTCGGACGGAGACTGCGTTGTCAGCAGGTCTGGTTGCGGCCTGTGCACGTGTGACTGCCATAACTCTGACTGAAGGTTGTGTTGGCAGAGTCTCGATTAACCAGGAGGGGTCGAAGGACCATAGAGGACCTTCGTCGGCTCCTTCCTTGGCTAAGGAATCTGCAATGTCATTGTAGTGCTTGTCATCGCCTGGGACTCTAGAATGCCCTGGAACCTTCTTCCAGTAGATCTGTAAGTCGTGTGATGTCACCAAGTGATCACACGCTATGAAAAGCTCTTTGTGTTTGACCACTTTTCTGTCGCTTGTTAGGAAACCGTTCTGTTTCCACACAGCGAGGTGACAAGCGAAACTCAAACGAGCATAGTTAGAGTCAGTGCAGATGACTAGCGTCTTGATGGAGCGTTCTACTACCATCTGGAGAGCTATTAGGATTCCTGCAATCTCAGCATACTGAGAAGTCTGAGAGCCTAATTTGTAGCTGAAAGTTATCTGTTCTTGGTCTTGGAGGAGAACTCCTCCAACACCTGCCCTACAGATTTTGTCGCGGAGGAATGAAGATCCATCCACGTACAATGTTGTCATATCTTTGCAGATATTGTCATCAAAGAAGTGGTGATTCGGGTCTTCAGTTACTGGGGGTTTTACCTCAACCGGCGGCTGGGTGGCTGGTACATCTTGTGTACACTTCTGGCAGATTGCCAAGTCCGTCCCCAGATGAGACTTCTTGTTTTGACCATAACGTATGTCTAGGTTAAAACTTTGAAGCGCCATGAGCCACGTTGCAACACGTGAGTTTGTCACCACACCATCTCTGATGCGTTCACTGTTAAGAAAAGTCACTGGCTGGTGTTGTGTTTCCACAATGATTTTCTGTCCACCAATGTAGCTGGAGAAATGTTTAACTGCCCACACTGTGGTCAGTAAAGCTTTCTCACAGTCTGAGAATCTCAACTCGGGGCCTGCCATCGTTTTGCTGGCATAGGCTACTACACGTTTGTCTCTGTCGTGTATCTGGTACAGACCTGCACTTATGCAATGAGCTGAGAAGCCCACTTCCAAGTAAAACTCTTTGTTGTAGTCTGGGTAGACTAAACAAGGGGCTGACTTGATCCTGTTTATAAGAGCGTCCATTGCCTGTTGCTGTTTGTCAGTCCAAACAAATGGTACGTCTTTTTTAAGGAGTTCAGTCAGTGGTTTCGCAAGGTCCGCATAGTTTTCGATGAATTGGTTCGAGTAGTTACACACGCCCAGAAAACTTTGTAGTTCTTTGAGATTGGTGGGGACTTTGAGATTGTCGAGGCCTTGGGTGCGAGTCAGCTGTGGTTGTACTCCGTCAGGACCTACAAGTAGGCCAACGTAGTCCACTTTGGTTCTGCACCATTGGCATTTTGACAGTGATATTTTAGCACCAGCAGTTGTCAGCTGATTCAGAACGTGGTCGATCTCAGCCAAATGTGAGTCCAGTGTTGGCTGTCTCAAAAGGACATCGTCCACGTAGATCAGTGTCCCACGCTCGTGGGCGTCTGGACATGCTTTGTTCAAGAAAATGTTGAACTCTGCAGGTGAGTTAGCGTAGCCAAAGGGACACCTGGTAAAGGTGTATTGACGGCCACCAAAAGTGAAAGCTAGTTTGTATTGATCCTCGTCGCGCACAGGAATGGTCCAAAAACCAGAGGCGATGTCGAGGGTCGAAAAGTACTTACCATTGGTGACCTTGGGCAATTCCTGTTGGAGCTGCGTCATAGGCCATCTGGATAAGGGAACTTGTTTGTTTAGCTTTCTGTAGTCTATAGTAAGTCTCCACTTACCATTTGGTTTTAACACCGGCCATAAAGGCGCAGAGTAAGTGCTGTTACAGTATCGGACGATACCTTTTCCTAACAGGTCATTAATGATTTCCCTGATAGGTTGATGTGCTGCCAGAGGAATCTTGTATTGTCTGACAAATGCAGGTGGAGCATCAGGCGGGGTTGGGATGCTCACTGTGTGGAGCGTGGTCAACCCACAATCCATCGAGTCAGTTGAGAATGATTTTTCATATTTTAGCAGAACTTTGCGAAGTTTGTCCCTGTCTTCATCGGTTTTCAGGGCGTCGGCTTGAGCGACCACCTGGTCAATCTGTGAAGTAATTGAGAGGGGTTCTTGTTCTGTGGGGAGCTCCAGTGAGTCCCCTTCAGTGTCGTAAAACCTGTCAACAGGTAGTGCACTGTAAGTCTGAGGGCCTAGACTGTCTCCTTTGTTGAAACCGAACCTGTGGACAGTGTCCTGGTCGGACTCAGTGGGGGAGAAAAGAGCTATGGCCTGTGTTGGTTTTGTGAACAAGACTTGCCCCGGGTGTTGACCTGGGATCAAGTTTTCTGGGAGTCCTCCCAGAAATGGAATGCTTAGTTCAAAATCATGAAAATCAGTAGAGATCAACCATCCTAGCTGTGTGCGTTTTGGGATCAGTACCTCTTCTGTGCTCGTGTTACACACAGCAACAGTCGTGGTTCTACAATCGAGGGTCACCTGGAATGTGGCCTCCATGGACAGTCCTAAGTTGAAAAACATAGGAGATGGTTGAAAGTATGCCTGTTTTGTGCTAATAGCTTGTCCTTTCATGATGTGAATCATGACCGGCTTGTTCATAACCTGAGGTGGTACCACAGTGTTATGGCTGTTAGCAACTTGGCAAACCTCTGGTATGGTCTGTCCAGCCTTAAGGTTCTCTGTGGTCAACACAGGAGAGTCCTTCGTGGCTGTATCTAGTGACCACAGTGCATTGTTGTTGATGTCCACTCGGACACCTAATCTTACCAAAATGTCGGAGCCTATGTAGGTTGCATGTGGTAAGTTCGGGACCACGAGGAACGGGTGATCCAGTTCTCGTTGGTTCCAGATTAGTTTAAGGTCAATGATCCCTTTAGCGGTCATTACCTGTTTATCGTTGGGGTCTAACGAAAAGCGGAAAGCCTTTTTGTTCATTCCTACACTGTAAACCCAAATTAGTAATCATTACTAAAGCAGAATGTGGAAAGCGATTGCGAGGGGATCTCCAGTTTTTACAAAATCAAAAACAAAACAAATCAAGCTCTGTTTACTTAAAGTCTTGTGTCAAAGATAATCTTGTACTAAAACAACTCAAGTTTTTAAAACCATTGTTTACGAGTAATTATCTCAACCATTAATCATATATATCAGTAATCATTACCCATGATGATCAGTATTTGTTTCTCATGTTTATCAGTATTCATTTCTCATCTTTTTTAGTTAGAAATACTAAATGTAAATAATAATAATAATAATAATAATAATAATAAATTAGATTTTTTTAACATTACACAATAATTGTCTGTATACTACCTGTTGTTTCTTACACAAAAAATGACAATTTAATTTATTTTTCACAAATTTATTGCAAAAATAGTGGAATAGTAACATTTTAAACATGTAAATCTGAGTACACATTTCACCATGTTCAAGAATTTAAACTTTAGTACAAAACTAAATCTGAGTAAAGTGCTAAGTCAATACAATTCTGCATTTAAGCCTTTACAAAAATGGATTTTCAAACGTTTTACCAAATTAACCATTTTACTTTGATAGGTGAAATTAAGAATGTTAATATCTTGTGCAAAGGGGAACATGCTTACATAACATCTTATGATCTGAGGTACCCTTTATCATTTACATCATTAATCTGGTCAAAAGACTAACATGGAACCCTTCAATGGCTTCGACATGTAAATTGTCTTTAAAAAAATTGTCCGTACAGTTATTTTATTTGGAAGCCTTAATGATAAAAAAATAAAAATTAAACATAAAAAAATAAAAATAATAATAATAATAAAAAAAAAAAATTTCAACAAAAAAATTAACTAGCATGGTGGCACTAACAATTGTTTAAAACAAGTAATGATGAACAGGAAACACTCTGATACATGCTCAATAATCCAGGTAGAAAAATCTAAAAAAGCTAAGTCTGGTCCTCTGGACATTCAAAAATATATAAAACAAAACAAAGCAAAAAAATGTAGAAACGTTTCGTCTTTCGTCCGAAAGACTTCCTCAGTCTGAGTTGCTGTATTCAGCTCGTTTCTACATTTTTTTTTTTTGCTTTGTTTTGTTTTATATTTTTTTGAATGTCCAGTGGACCAGACTTAGCTTTTTTAGATGAACAGGAAAGTTTCTCTGTAACAGTTACATTACAACTCTTGTTCCTATTATGTTTGTTTTTGAAAGACGGCTACAAACTAAACTTCAGGAGTAAAACAATAAACTTATAGCTGCTAAATAGGATTTTTTTCCCCATCTAACCAAAAGTAGAGCACCTGCAGCATTTTTACACAAGTTGAATTTTCTGTTTGAATTCTCAGTTTCAACTCAATACTTCCCAAATTGGGGGGGGGGGGAATACAGTACCTGATGAATGAACAGGAGTGTATTTCTGATTTTCTTTGGGTAGTTTACATGGAGTTCATATGTGAGCCCAAAAAGGAGTCTCACAGCTTCTGGCAGGGTCATGAGCTTTTCCACAAAAATGTCGCCCTCATTGACGATTTTCAGGCTCGCCGGGTGAAGATCTGATGTTGGGGCAGGGGGTGACACCTTAAGGATTCAGCAACAAGGTCCCAACGTCCATTTGGCCAAATAACTCATCACCATCCTAAAGATAAACAAAAAAATAATTGCCATAAATAAAACCATTAGGGAATAAAATTGCTGAACTACAACAGACCACCATGACAGAACAGGCATTGTATCAAATACAGTTTATGCTAACATAATGATAACTACTGTTTGGTCAAGCATTTTGAAATTTTCTAACAATGAACATTGTAAAATCAGTATTGGTCTAAGGACTATTTGAGAGATCTTCTTGGTCATTTTGTCACTATTTGACTGAAATGGGAAAACTTCTAAATTGGTTGTTTTTATATTATTTAATATGGGACCATCACTGTCGTCACTGCACATAAACACAGGGTTAGTCAGGGTGTGATCATGAAGGACAGAATAAGATTCCAGCAGCAGGTCTTTTTCCACAATCCTTTAGAATTCCATACAAATTTTAAAAAATTAAAAGAAAAAGAAATTAGTGTGCTGTTCAACTGGAAAATGACCATCAGAATAATATGTGTACCTGCTTATTAGTGAAGAATGCAGGCCAGCGTTTCATCAGAAGGCTTGGTGGTGATGTATCCACGTCATCCCTCTAAATGTTAGGTCCACATTTTGTTTTGTCTTCTATTTGGCGCACAAATCCACTATGGCGGTTAGACAAAAAAAAGAAAGAAAGAAATTAGTGTGCTGTACAACTGGACAATGACCATCAGAATAATATGTGTACCTGCTTATTAGTGGAGTGCAGGCCAGCGTTTCATCAGAAGGCTTGGTGTTGATGTATCCACGTCATCCCTCTAAATGTTAGGTCCACATTTTGTTTTGTCTTCAATTTGGCGCACAAATCCACTATGGCGGTTAGAAAAAAAAAATAATAATTAGTGTGCTGTACAACTGGACAATGACCATCAGAATAATATGTGTACCTGCTTATTAGTGAAGAATGCAGGCCAGCGTTTCATCAGAAGGCTTGGTGGTGATGTATCCACGTCATCCCTCTAAATGTTAGGTCCACATTTTGTTTTGTCTTCTATTTGGCGCACAAATCCACTATGGCGGTTAGACAAAAAAAAGAAAGAAAGAAATTAGTGTGCTGTACAACTGGACAATGACCATCAGAATAATATGTGTACCTGCTTATTAGTGGAGTGCAGGCCAGCGTTTCATCAGAAGGCTTGGTGTTGATGTATCCACGTCATCCCTCTAAATGTTAGGTCCACATTTTGTTTTGTCTTCAATTTGGCGCACAAATCCACTATGGCGGTTAGACAAAAAAAAAAAATAATTAGTGTGCTGTACAACTGGACAATGACCATCAGAATAATATGTGTACCTGCTTATTAGTGAAGAATGCAGGCCAGCGTTTCATCAGAAGGCTTGGTGGTGATGTATCCACGTCATCCCTCTAAATGTTAGGTCCACATTTTGTTTTGTCTTCTATTTGGCGCACAAATCCACTATGGCGGTTAGACAAAAAAAAGAAAGAAAGAAATTAGTGTGCTGTACAACTGGACAATGACCATCAGAATAATATGTGTACCTGCTTATTAGTGGAGTGCAGGCCAGCGTTTCATCAGAAAGTGTGGTGATGTCTCCACAACGTCATCCCTGCAAGAAGTACTTTTTGTAAACAAATCTTTATATATTGTAAAAAATAAACAATAAAAAACACACTCACTGCAAACTATTTACATTTTGGCCTCCTCTGCTTCCTCCTCTCCTACCTCCTCTCCTGCTGTTCTCTCACATCTGCACAGCTTCGTCTCCACAGCTAGAAGTATCATCACTGGAATCCTTCTGTTGATCCCTTCTAGGTAGACACTCCGTGTCTGAACGAGTTTGCCTGAAGTGAAAAAGAAAAATATTGATTATGTTGAAGACAGACAGACATACACAAAAGAAAGAAATACATGTCAGGGCGCTCGTAAGTCAGGGACTACCTGTACAGCAATAAACGGGACGGGACAGACGAATGACGAAAACTCTTACTTCTTTATTCTATAACAGCAGTATAAAATAGCAGTATAAAATAGTTTTCACTTACTGCTCAAGTAATGCATCATCTTCCCCCATCGATAAAAGCAGCTTAGAATCATCTCGAAGACGCCTCAGTCACTCAAGGAGTTCTTGGACATGCCCTGGTACTAACACAGAATATAAGCAAAATTCACTAAATCACCAGGAATGATTGTAAGAACCAACAGCCCTTGATTTGAATGTTCCCTGTCGAAGTTTTAAAAAAATTAAAGCATGTGGTAAATTATTCTGTATGCAACAGGAAGCTAGCAGAGCTAACTGCTAACAGCATTAGCTCTCTGTGAGGGGCAATTAGTTCTTGTTTGCTACAGGCATTAACTACCGGTACTAATTCAATCAGTCCCGAAATAACAACAAAGGATGATCAACTACAAAGTAGCTCTAATTTAGGGCAAAAATGATGCAGTTGACACTCCGGTGAAACATTATAGCTATCGTTAACATGAGCAAACAAAAACGTTATTTTACCAGCAAGTACAATAAAAACGGAATCAAATTTGAGCACTTAACATGTGTCAATAAACTGTTACATCAACCAGACTGACCTGATTTCAGCACTTCGTCACTGTAATGAGATTTTGCAGCAAACAGTCAGGAGAAACATGGCCTCACGGTTCTTCATTTTTTTCCTTCTTCTTTGTTCACCACACCAGGCAGGTGACGTGTTCACTGACAAGCCCCGCCCCAAACCAGTAAAAACGTGTAAATGAGAGGTGTCGCCACTCAGAGCCATTAGTAAAGAAGCAACTCATTTTGAGCTAGTATGCAATTCACATTTTGTTTAGTAATGGTCCCGCCTTTTGCAAAATAACAAAAAGAATAGTAATAATAGCTTGACTTATTATGTAAATGAAAATTTGGGGTTACAGTGTAGACCCAACTGTTTCTTAACCAAGGTTCCAAAGAAAGCTTGGCTGATCGCTGATTTCTCCGTCCAAGGGGACAGAACAGCATCATCGGTGTGGGATCCTTGAATCTCAACACCATTGACTACCTGTGGTAGGTAGTGTCCGGTGAGTGCCAACTGTTTCAGCTCGCAGAGGGGGCTCTCTTGTTGGGCCTCTACTGCCTCACCTGTAGTTGAAGGTTCACCCACAGGGATTGTGCTCTCGTCTGAGCATTCCCTTTTGCCTTCCGCGGTACCTGCCGTTAGACGGTCAGTGTTACTTTGTATAGGCATATCGATCGGCAGTGGTTTACTCACTCTGGTCCACATTGTCTGATCGCCATAATCTATAATCGCGTCGAAGCGGTTTATAAAGTCTTGGCCAACCAAAAATGGGAATGAGTCAACGGTGGACACGTGTACCGGGTGGTATAGTGTCGTTTCACCAATCTGCATGTGAACCATGGCTATAGCAGTTAGGGTTGTACTCGTCTCCGAGAGACCCTGCAAGACTATAGCACATTCATTGAGGGGTATTTCCCTGTCAACACCGTTAGCGGCCAGCCGTAGCTCCTCCAACAGTGTGGGTGACATAATGGATATGTCTGCCCCACCATCCAAGAGGGCCTCTTTTTTGAGGACTCCTTCCAACGTGATGGACAGGTAAGCTTTCTTAGCGGGCCCCTTTCTGATAATGTTACACAGGAACCTATCAGGTATTCTCCGACGTTTATCACGCCTACCCCTGACTGTGTGAACTTCATTTATCAGTACTGGTAGTGCAGACACACATGGGTCTGACTGTTCAGTTCGTGGCGAGCCACTATCATCGGTGAGTGAGCTTTCCCCCCCTTTCTCTGACGAGGGGTGCTCAGACTCCGTAACAATGAAGTCATGGTTACAGTCAACGTTTTGTTGACTGTCACATTCTGGACTGTCAATGATTTGACTGTCAGCACCCTGATTGTCAGCATCCTGACCATCAGTATCTTGGTGACTGTCACATTCTGGACTGTCAATGAATTGACTGTCATTACCCTGATTGTCAGCATCCTGACCATCAGTATCTTGGTGACTGCCAGTAACTGTGGCATTGTTGTTATTTGTATGCTCAGAGTTACTATCAATGATAGTGCTACACATCACACCAGGTTTGTTCTCATTTTTAGTATTACCCCACACTTCGAACATCTGACGTATGTTCTCCATGTCTTCTGGGGACAGAGGGCTACGGCCTTTCCTCTGGGACTTTTGCGATTTTTTTTCTGTCCCGGACTGTTCTGTTCGAGGGGTAGGAGGAGCAGGACCACGGCTCGGGGGTCCCTCCCGGGACCACCCTGGTTTCGGGTTTCCCCTCTGGGACCACCCTTGGTTCGGGGGTCCCCTGTACCCATAATCTTTACTCTTTGGACGTGCACCCCCCTTTTGATCCTTCTGTTCACCCTCCGTGTTCTGCTTGAGCCACCTTGGGTTCTTTCTCCAGCGGACACCCCCACTTTGTGGTTTGTCAGGTTGAAAGATCTGTTTCTTTTCGCCTGTCATTGGATAGGGAGCTGATGCTCGCGTCCCTTCCAGATCCAGCGATTGGGATTCGGCTCTCGCACTCGTGAACACCTCTACGGGTGTTCTGCATTCCATGCGGGCCTCGAAAACATTTACGGCGCATTGTTTCATTTCCTTGATGGTTTTGTCTCTAAAATTAGCCATCACTTGTACAGACTGTTTTACATCAGGGTGGAGGTTTTTTCCGAAAAGGTATTTAAAACCTACCTCGTCCTCCATGCCCGGTTCATTGCGATTACCAAAGAAAGCCTGGAACATTCTCTGGTAATATGCCTGTGGATGCTCGTTCTTACCTTGCACGACCTTCTCGGCATCAGGGTAGCCACCAGGCCCCATGTTTGGAGTGAACTCTCGTATAAGAGTATCACGCAACAGTTTGTAATCTGTTTTTATGGCGGCTGGTTGGCGATCAATGAAGGCATATACGGGCCAGTCTGCGGTGAGCCTGATCAGTGCAATTTTATCCTCAGCAGTAGCATCTGGAAAATTACCCAGTTGGAAGTCAAGAGAGTCTAGGTAGGTCTTTGTATGGATTGAACCCAACGGCCCTGGCTCAAAGCGTTGAATGTATCTAGAAAGCTTTTGGAGTTCAGGTATTGGAATAGAAAGTTTAGAACCATTGCTATTCCCATTTACCTGTGATCCCTGTGCAGGTGTTGTTGTTGAGTACGCAAGTCCCTGCTCCGACTGGCGGGTCTTAACAGGTACGGTGAGCTGTTCTGCATCACCGCGTGGAGGTGGTGGGGGTGGGGGTGTGAAGCCTTGAGACTGCTTTGCCACAACATCCACCCACCTTTCCCTTTCTTTAAAAAGGTTTTCTTTAGTCAAGGTCAGTTCCACCTTACTTTCAGTCAATTCTCTGCGTAAACAATCAACTTCAGTTTGTAGCGCTGTGCACTGTTCACTGAGTTTTTTATTTTCCTCGAATTGAGTGCTCTCTTTTAGTTGTTCTTTTAATCTATCATACTCAATTTTCAACCTTGTGCACAGGTTGTGGGTTTCTTCTCTTTTTCCCCTGCTCTCTTGTAATTCTGTAGACAGCGAATGTACTTGTTGCTGTAGTTTTTCATTCTCCCTGATAGACTCGTCATATTTTTGTCCTCTGGAAAGAATGTTTTCTTCATATGATTTTGTTTGCGACTGTATATCATTTTGTAAACGTTCAATCTCTGTATTTGTCTTTTTCGTGTATGACACAAAATCTGAAGTGGTACCTTCGTGTTTATTTTTCTCATCAGCCAGTTTATTTTTTTCATCAGCCAGTTCCTCCTCAAGGTCCTCACTCTTCCACCGTTCACGGTCCAGTTTGGCCTTCAAAAGAAGGGCCAATTTGGCTAGACGGTCGGCGCCGAGCTTTTTTCCATCTTTTTTGAGTATGCCTGTTGCTAGACTTTCTAACTCTGTGTCCAGAGTCGAGGTCTCCATTGCTGCTACCTCCTCACCATACTTCACGAGGGGTTTTGTTAGCAGCTTTAAGGCATTATCAACACAATCTGTGTCCTCTGACTCAGGGTCTGCATCCTCCTGCGCTGGGATTTTCTCCTCCTCCGGCGCTGGAGTCTGCTCACCATCAGCATCCTTCAAGGATGAGGACGGTACAACGTCATCTGATTCTTTATCCATATTTGTTTTGAGTCTGTAAAAATCAACAAACTGGTACATGCGGGTGTTAATCTTCAGAGATGTGAAGAGCTTAATGTGGAAATGCTCTGTTCTCCATCAATTTTATTTATTTAATTTGAAAATCCAACAAAAATGCTTGATGATTGTTGTTTTAAATCCCTTCAGTATTTAAAATGAGCATCAATTGTTTGTCAGTACCTCTGTTATTCTAAAATTATTATTTAAAATAAACAGGAGTTTTTGTTTGTGTACAGAACAATTTTTTAAAGCTGGTAATTTCACCATAAAAATGTTGACTTTTATGATGTGTTGAGAGAACTCATCTATTAACGTCCAACAGGGGGCAGCTTCGAGTATGTTATCACGAGGCGACTGAGTTTTATTCAGTACTGGAAAAGAAAACAACCTTTTAGAGGTAGTTTCTAGTGTGACCGTGATAATTGCTCGAACCACGTTCCTGTCAGAGACAAATCTATGTTATTAGACAGTGTTGATGGCTTCAGATGAGTTTCTAAGCTACTAGTGAGACCTCTTCTCACTCTGTGAGTGTGTTCGTGTGTGAAATGCTTGTCGCCCGAAAGTGCACCAGGAAATGACGACAAGAATGGGCGGGCCCACGCAGCGTGCGTAGCGCGTCACCAGCTTCAGTGCTTGCGAGGCGGAGCTCGCTACAACATACGTGGCGTCAACAAATCAATCACAGCGTTTGTAGTTCATTCTCCAAGCATTCATGGCGAATGTAGTTTCTTACCTTCGACCAATGTAGTGCCGGAAATGACGACAAAGTGGGCTGGTCGCAACGGCGTGCGACGTGATTGACAGCACACAACAGCGAATCAGCGTTCGCTACAAGAGTGATTGACAGCACACAACACTCGTTTCATCCAATCACAGCTCATAAACGGACATGAGACACGTCTTCTTAACGTTAGCTTGCACAGCAGACCTCAACTTCATAGACTCTTAAAACAACTCAAACGCTAACTTCCCAAAATTCTGAAACATGCGGCGAACATCTAGACAGGCCAACTTAGTTACGCTCAGTAACCCAGCACTGCAGCTGTTGAACAAACACGGACTCTCTCGGAGTCACTTCAAGGTCGGTTCCGTCCACGTTAAAGGAGCAGAACTCGGGTTTCACGAACCACTAACCGACACGTTCTAACAGTATATGCTGCTTCGACCTTCTTTAAAATGTAAAATACCACAACAGCAATCTTGTAGATGTTAAATTAGCTTCCAGGGCAGGCAGTTTGACTCGGCGATCAAACAACAAAGTTCTGTACCGGAGTGTGTGCTTGAACTGGGTCGAAGCCGAACCAGAACTCCCACAGACAACGGGCTGACAAAAACTTCACCTGAATGCTTCCAACAGCGTGTAACAGAGTTGAAACCAATAATAATTTCTCAGCTTTAAATGACAAAAACATGCAGAACCTGCTTGTATCGACACTTCCAGCCAAAATTATTATCCTCAGAGTTTAAAACTTGGATTCCATTATGCAAACATGACGTTACAAGTTCATGAGAGACCACAGATTTATCAATAAACTTTTAGAAGCCGATACGAGGCCACCAGATGTAAGAGGTTATGAGGAGGTCAATATTAATACTGACCTCTTTACCTTAATTAATTTATTCAGATTGAATAGTAATTTCACGGATTCTCTTCTTTTTCAGTTTACCCAATATTTCTGTGATCTTTATGATGGATAAATAAACAGAGCCATTAAGTGACAATGGACATTGACTTAGTTTGATATGTCAAAGAGACACTATCATTTATTTAAAATAAATCAACTAAATTAACACCATTACACTTGATTGACATGATTTCACTTTCTTTCAATTCAGATACGTCAGCACACTTAAATTTAACACAACAGACATAAATACTAGATGTTAAACATATTTAGTCTGTGGGCTCTTTAACTTAAAAAATAGTTTCCAGCTTAGATTGAGAGGGGAAAGAGTAGGAGGAAAGATTTAAGAAGAAGTTATCGTGAGCATGATACCAGAGTGACACTTCTCATCCGACTTCTGCTAAAATCCAGGTACGTTTTGTAAACAGCTCTTTACCTTTTGACGACAGCCCGGTAAGAGGGAAGACCTTGTAGCCTTTCAGATGCACGGATCCTTGTGGGAACCAGTACAATACCTTCAAGCAGGGTTCTGGTTTACGTTTCCAACGTCTCCTGGTTTTGCGTTGGTCATCAGAGAATATGTCAGCTTCAGGCCTCTGACTTCAAGATAAACTTATTCCAAGGAGGAATAAACAAAGTTCTTGATCTTATGCTTGTTCGAAGTGGACTCATAACAGCAAGTCATCAGTCCTTAGCTGAAGACGCAGGTCGTTAGCTCTTGACCAAACGTACCCAGCTCTTTGGGAAAGGTTCACATCTCTTTGAAGTTCCCAGCAAACTCTGAAGCGTTCTCGCACAGTTAGAACTTAAAAAGCAGGAACAAAGAGAGGAGTGCACTTGCCTTATCAGGCCCAAGGTTACAGCCAGAGAAGCTGGAGCCTTGTTCATGAAAAACAACGGATTAAACTGTCTTCTTATTTCTAAACAAAACAGTCGGGTCTCTGTGACCCGAGATTTCACCTTTAACACCGCAGTGAACACAACTCTTAAAGAATAACACAGCTTAAAAGCACACATCATGAAAATGACAAAGGTTATTCTTTTGATCACATCAGCCTAAACTCAAAGATAGAAATAGTCTCTTTTTGGTGACTATGTTATCAGATTATAGCTAAATGAATGATTTTGTAGTAAATGTCTTGCTTTACTGAAAGGTCAGTAAAGGTCATCACTGGACAGTTCAAAAACCTTAGTTTGACCCTGGGTAGGTCCATTACACATAACACCCCGTTGTAAATCACGGGACCGGCATTACACAAATTGAATGAACCTGTGACACGTCCACGCTCCAGGGGTGCACGCCGACAGAACCTAGCAGCCCACCTTCCGGGCCTGCTCCTATTCATTGGATTCTAGTAAGTGACGGGGGGTTACAACAGAAGCCCACAGTCCTAAACCAGTGTCACACATTCACAAAGGAAGTGGTGATGATGGTGCAGCATGTGTAAACACTCAATGCAGAGCAGAAATGGCACCAGGGCTAAATCAGATTCCTCTTCCCTCTAATCGAAGGGGACTGGACTTCCTGTCACCAGCTAAACAAAAAAACTGCTCAAAACGGAGGACCATCTCGGACAGCTTCACATCCGCCTCCTGAAACTGTCCACTTATCCTCAGTGGGCGACATGCCTTGCTCAAACAATGATCCTGCAGCGTGTGACCACGTTCGTTGCACTGTATCAGTTCTACCATTAAACGAGACCCCTCCATCAGGTGAAACACAGCCTCCCGGAAGTTCACCAGGCCCCAGGGCACTGATGAGACCGGAGAACAGTGATCTAGACCCAACCATGAAGCGGGCTAGAGTCAGGAGGTCTGCTCGTATCCAGAACTTGCACCCACTCCGAACCATGACTCCCCACAAAAACAGAAAAAACAGGCATTCTGTTCCGCTTTTTGCCAATAATGACAGCAGATTGCCTCTGCCTCCTAATCAATCAATCAATCTTTATTTATAGAGCCCTTTTAAGCAGCCAGAAGGTGCACAAAGTGCTGAACAATACAGAAATAAAACAAACAATAAAAAATAACAATAAAAAACAGCCAGTAAAAAATTAAAAACAATTAAGACCTAACAAGAATGTCAAAGAACTACTAGGTATTAAAAGCCTGCCTGAATAAAAAGGTTTTAAGATTAGATTTAAAAGACTCCATATGAGTGATGGAGCGCAAGTCCAGAGGTAGCATATTCCAGAGACTGGGTGCAACGACAGAAAAGGCCCGGTCACCCCAACGTTTGTAGTTGGACTTTGGGATGGACAGGAGAAATGTATTAGATGATCTCAGTGTTCTCCTATATTCCCGGACAGTTACAAGATCAGTCAAATACAGTGGGGCAAGACCATTGAGTGCTTTAAAAGTGAATAATAAAATTTTGAATTTAATTCTAAAATCAATGGGACACTCTCGATCAAAGAGGTATAGAGGTGCGTCTGCAGGAGAGCCTTCTCCCTAACCTGGTTGGCCCTCAAAGGGCCACAGAAATCGGGACTCCCGAGGAGGAGCTGGTCCTGCCATCTGCTCCTCTCCAGGGACCCACCACGTCACCAGATGGAACAGCCTTGCTGCCTATGCTAAGAGCTGTGGCAAATTTCAGCTTGGTGGCTGAGAGGAACAAACTGGTGGCCTCAGGCTTGCCCGAGAATGTGATAAATACCATTCAAAACGCACGTGCTGGGTCAACACAGTCTCTCTACACCCGGAAATGGCATATTTTTGAAGCTTGATGCATGGAAAGAAATATTATTTCTTATTCATGTGACTTGGTCCACCTCCTCACCTTTCTTCAAGACCTGCTTGAGAAAAATTGATCTTTCTCAACCATTAAGGTGTTTTTATCAGCTATTTCAGCTTGTCACGAGGGCTGGGGGAGCAGGACCCCTGGCGCGCACCCACTCATAATAAGATTTATGAAGGGCGTGCTGAGGAAGAGACCCCCCAGCAGGATCTTGACCCCTGGATGGGATCTTACTCTGGTCTTGGGGGCTCTCTGTGACCCCCCATTTGAACCACTGAGCGATATTAAGATAGACTTATTATCTTATAAGACCGCTCTGCTTCTGGCTTTGTGCTCGGCTAAACATGTGGGTGACCTCCATGCTTTGTCCGTGCACCCAATGTGTACCAGGTTTGCCCCTGACGGGTCAAAGGTCACCCTAAGGTCCAATCCTGCGTGTATTCCTAAGGTCCTGACTCTGAACCCCAGAAGTCTGGACTTTGATCTATCTTCCTTTCCTCCTGCTCCTGTCCTCACTCAGGAACAGAAAAGGCTGAAGGCTCTCTGCCCTGTGAGGGCTTTAAGCACTTACATGCAGAGAACAACTGACTGAAGGAAAACAAACCAACTGTTTGTGTGCTTTGCGACCCTAGCTACTGGTAGGGCCCTATCAAAGCAGCGCCTCTCACACTGGGTGACTGAGGCCATAAAAAGGGCGTACAGTAGCAAAGGTCAACAGGTTCCCTCTGGAGTGCGTGCCCACTCCACTCGGGGCCTGGCCACCTCGTGGTCATTGTTCAAGGGTGTACCAGTGGCAGACATCTGTGTGGCTGCGAACTGGAGCTCTACAAATACAGTACGTTTGCAAAGCATTACATTTTGGACGTTACTGCGTGTGATGTCACTCAGGCTGTCCTTTCTAACACACAGTAGAAAGCGACCTTGAGATGCCTATTGAATAGGGGTGTAACGATACACAAAACTCACGAGACGAGACGAGACAAATTACAGAGCTCGCGAGAACGAGACGAGATTTTAATATTAGTTCAAGAAAACTTCAAAGATCGGTTTTATGCCGCAAAAAGGCTTTTATTCTGTTTTAACATGTATTACAAACCCAACTGATGTCTTCATTTTACTGATTGAATCTCCTTAGACCTTAGAACGTTCAACTTTGTTTAAAAAAAATAGATATTCACGCAGGACTTTCCAAAAATTGAACATAAATATCCGCATCAGCACTGAATCTGCCAAGTACCCTCTCGAATCTGCAGCCGTCACTCACCAGTGTTGCCAGATTGGGCGGTTCACCGCGATTTTCCTTCTGACTTTTGCGGGTAAAGAGTGCTTTGGGTGGGTGGGACTCTATCTGGCAACACCGGTCACACCGGTGTTTACACGCGTGTCTTTACATTCGGGGCAGCGTCGGCAGCGCCGGGACCCTCCATCAATGTAGAGGCGTCTGCGGCACCGGGACCCTCCATCAGTAGTTGGGGCGTCTTCTATAGCAACTTCATCCGGCGAAGCCATGCTGTCCGTGACGCTGACTTGCTAGGGGCTCTGCTAGCACTAGCATTAGCGTCTCGCGAGACAACGTTACCTCTCAACGAGAGATATCGCGGGAGTTTAATATCGCGAGATCTCGTACAACGAGATCTCGTTACATGCCTACTATTGAATAAAGGCGGACGTTCACACTAGGATGCATTTTACTGAGCATTTCAAGGGCGTGAATGAATTACGTTCCCATAGCATTTATGTTGCACCGAGTGACTGACTGATAAGGGAACTGAAAGTTATGCACCATAACTCATGTTCCCTGAAGGAAGGGAACAAGGTGCAACATACTTGGCCCTTTTCAATGCTGAAAGCTCGGTGAAGTGCATTTTAGAGAAAGTAGGATGGGCGTCAGCGCCTTAAGTAACCAGAGGGCGGGGTCTCTGGCGTGACGCTGACGTCCCTGCCATAAAGGCCTGATTGTATTCCTTCAGGTAATCGCGCGGAGCGCAATTTCCCATAGCATTTATGTTGCACCTTGTTCCCTTCCTTCAGGGAACATGAGTTATGGTGCATAACTTTCAGTTTTCATGCCTGTTTTGCATATCGGCCTTCCTTCAGGAATAGCTCTTCATTCAATCACCAGCTTGCTCTAAGGTTTATCCTGCCACCCTCAACTCATACCTACCACCTATCTGGTCTCCTTGGTTTGTTTTGCCAACCAAACTCATCTGGATACAACTTCAAATCCAGCCATCCATCTTTTACCTGCTTCTTCCTTTTTGGGTCACAGGGATCATTGGTGTCCATATCCATCAGTCACTGTCTAAGAGGAGGGGGACATCCTGGGCAGGTCTCCAGTTCATCACAGGGACACATAAAGCCGTTTTCGCACTGCACGGCCCTCCCCGGCTCTCCCGGCTCCACCCTGCTTCTAACCTGGGTTCGGCATGTTCGCATTTTCCTTTTCCGCCCGGGTCCGCCCTCGTTTTGGAACCATCTCCAGCGTGGTTCTTATTGGGCCGAGCCCCACGGACCCAGTTTGACGTCATGTACTGCTCACATTTGATTCGTTGTTTGCAGCAGGGGCGGGACTCATTCAAACAACAACCTCAGCGCGAGCTGATTTCATTAATATTTAACTACAGAAACCCCTAAAATAATTGTTAGCTGAATTAGTGTTTCTGAGTTAAATTTTTGTTAATGACTGATTACAATTCAGCTTATGTTAGGACGTAAATAACACGAAGCGCGCACCCATAGCCTACAGAGCATTTCCGCCTTTCAGCGCGAATGCTGAAGTTCTATAAAATATAACTAATATTCTATAACTCTTGCGCGTAGCCAGGGTTTTAAAGTATAACTGATAATCTCTAAATCCTGCGCGTGCCAGAATTTTACAAGAGGCGAATCCTTCATAAGAAAGGTTGACTCCAAAAAAACTAATAAGCCGCCGTGGCGCAAAGGGATAAGCTCTCGGCTTTAAGCTCATATTTTATCTTGACCCGTAGGCTACGAGTGTCTTTTATTGGAGAAAATAAAAAGTAATTTGTGTTATGTTAACACAAACTACTTCTTCTTTTTATTTTCTCCAATAAAAGACAAACGCAAAATAACGACCCAGGTGAGATTCGAACTCGTAGCCTACGGGTCAAGATAAAATGTGAGCTTAAAGGTCCACCGACATGATTTTTTTACTATTCATAAAATTGCTCAAAATATATATATTTTATCATTTAAATATGTTCCTTTATGCAAACAAAATGATAAATCACTTTAATTTTGCTTTAAAAGTGATTTTGAACTTCAAGCCATGTTTAATCATGGGAAATCCAATTACACACGAACGCACCATCTGTGATGTCACACTGGG
>JBBPBX010017932.1:7828-20582 GCA_038048925.1 Garcialebias charrua
ATATATATATATGTATATTATATACATAATATATATTGGGCAGCACGGTGGCACAACTGGTAGAGCTGCTGCCTCTCAGCGAGAAGGTTGCCGGTTCAAATCCCGGTCCGGGGCCTTTCTGGGTGGAGTTTGCATGTTCTCCCCGTGCATGCGTGGGTTTCCTCCGGGTACTCCGGTTTCCTCCCACAGACCAAAAAACATGCTTGTTAGGCTGATTGGTGACTCTAAATTGACCCTAGGTGTGAGTGTGAGAGTGGATGGTTGTTTGGTGTGAGTGAGACAGGTCCCTCTTGTAAATGAGTCCCCGTGACTCAACGAGGCTAGCCTGTATAAATAAAGGTTGAATGAATGAATGAAAAATTATTATTATTATTATTATTATTATTATTATTATTATGTATGAACACCTGTTTTTTTTTTTATTCTGATGAATGGTTCTACTGTATGTCTGAAAATAAAATGAGAGGTACGTCAAGGAATGAAAAAATGTTGCCATGACAACAAAATACAAAGTAGGAATTAAAAGGAGGGTGAGTGAGAAATTGATTTAAATGAGCTTTTCCAAGTGCTTTTTTTATTATTTGTCTTTGTTTCCGACTGATGCCTTTATAAAAAAGGAACCCTAATGACTTCAATTAAGTTAGACAGCCATTAAAGTTGGAATGCAGATGTTCCAACAAGAATGAAGACAATGACTCGACAAAGTCTTCACAGGTTTTAATGCGTCAGTACCTGACGACCTCACCAGTCTCATATCAGTCAGGAGTGTTTGTACAAAGTCTGGTTTAAACGCTGCGTTCAAAGGTTTCTGCACAAACTGATGCCCACAGTCCCAGTCTTCATGTGCGTTAAGTAGGCCTACAGATGGGTGGGCACCACATTCATTAGGTGATTAAAGCTGCACTGACATCATCTTGTAACTATGCATTATATTGCACTACATAAGTTTTATCATTCAACTATGTTCGTTTTTGCAAACAAACTTATAAATATATTTAATTTTGATTTAAATTTTATTTTAAACTTCGCGCCATGTCTATTCATGGGAAGTCCGATTTCATGCGAACGCAGCATATGTGACGTAAGGAGATGTAGAGGGCTCCGGTTTTGCATTTACATATAAGGACGGACAATTTAAAACCCGACAAATTTATCAATCTAAATGAATATTTGAGCTATTTGTCTTCAGTTTGGGAAGCAGAAAGCTAGATAAACAATAAACAGCAGGTTCTAATTTAGGTCTGCACCCGTATTTATTTGATTTTTACCTTATCAGGAAGCGAGGAGGCTCCGAGGGGGGGGTGGCAGCTTTATTTATTCCAGAAGTATTTCTTCTTTTGGGAAAGTGAAAAGGCTCACTTGTTCACTGATGATATTAGAACACCCAAAGGCGACACAACGTAACAGCATTTGTCAAGTAAAAAAAAAAAAGGCGAGCTGCAGGCAAGCTGCTGACAGACGCAGACTGCTTCTACGTCTCCTTACGTCACATATGCTGCGTTCGCGTGAAATCGGATTTCCCATGAATAAACACGGCGCAAAGTTTAAAATCAATTTTAAATCAAAATTAAATATATTTATAAGTTTGTTTGCAAAAACGAACATAGTTGAATGATAAAACTATATATGTAGTGCAATTTGATGCATAGTTACAAGACAATGTCAGTGCAGCTTTAATGCCCCATCCTGTGTGTGCGTAGTGTCTCCTGACTCACAGAATGGATTGCAAAAGACCAATAAAAAAAAGACCACACTGCTAACAGGACCATGTTGCCAACAGAACCATGCTACTAACAAAACTGCTAATAGAACCACTCTGCTAACAGAACCATGCTGTTAACAAAACTTCACTGCTAACAGGACCGTGCTGCTAACAAAACTTCACTGCTAACAGAACCATGCTACTAACCAAATTTCACTGCTAACAGGACCATATTGCTAACAGAAACATGCTACTAACAAAACCTCACTGCCAACAGGACCATGCTGCTAACAAAACTTCACAGCTAACTGGACCATGCTGCTAACAAACCTTCACTGCTAACAGGACCATGCTGCTAACAAAACTTCAATGCTAACAGTACCATATTGCTAACAGAACCATACTAACAAAACCTCACCGCTAACAGGACCATGCTGCTAACAAAGCTTCACTGCTAACAGGACCATGCTGCTAACAAAACTTCACTGCTATTAGGACCATATTGCTAACAGAACCATGCTACTAACAAAACTTCGCTGCTAACAGGACCATGCTGTTAACAAAACCTCACTGCTAACAGGACCATATTACTAACAGAACCATGCTACTAACAAACCTTCACTGCTAACAGGACCATATTGCCAACAGAACCATGCTACTAACAAAACCTCACTGCTAACAGGACCACTCTGCTAACAAAACTTCACCGCTAATAGGACCACTCTGCTAACAAAAATTCACTGCCAAAAGGACCATGCTGCTAACAAAACTTCACTGCTAACAGGACCATGCTGCTAACTGAACTTCACTAACAGGACCTTATTGCTAACAGAACCATGCTACTAACAAAACCTCACTGCTAACAAGACCATGCTGCTAAAAAAACTTCACTGCTAACAGGACCATATTGCTAACAGAACCATGCTACTAACAAAACCTCACTGCTAACAAGATCACGCTGCTAACAAAACTTCACTGCTAACAGGACCACTCTGCTAACAAAAATTCACTGCCAAAAGGACCATGCTGCTAACAAAACTTCACTGCTAACAGGACCATGCTGCTAACTGAACTTCACTAACAGGACCTTATTGCTAACAGAACCATGCTACTAACAAAACCTCACTGCTAACAAGACCATGCTGCTAAAAAAACTTCACTGCTAACAGGACCATATTGCTAACAGAACCATGCTACTAACAAAACCTCACTGCTAACAAGATCACGCTGCTAACAAAACTTCACTGCTAACAGGACCATATTGCTAACAGAACCATGCTACTAACAAAACCTCACTGCTAACAGGACCACTCTGCTAACAAAACTTCACTGCTAACAGAACCATGCTACTAACAAAACCTCACTGCTAACAGGACCGCTCTGCTAAAAAAAGACTTCACTGCTAACAGGACCACTCTTAACAAAACGTCACTGCTAACAGGACCATGCTGCTAACAAAACTTCACTGCTAACATGACCATGCTGCTAACAAAACTTCACTGCTAACGGGACCATGCTGCTAACAAACCTTCACTGCTAACATGACCATGCTGCTAACAAAACTTCCCTGCTAACAGGACCATGCTGCTAACAAAACTTCACTGCTAACATGACCATGCTGCTAACAAAACTTCACTGCTAACAGGACCATGCTGCTAACAAAACTTCACTGCTAACAGGACCATGCTGCTAACAAAACTTCACTGCTAACATGACCATGCTGCTAACAAAACGTCACTGCTAACAGGACCATGCTGCTAACAGAACTTCACTGCCAACAGAACCATATTGCCAACAGAACCATAACAAAACTTCACTGCTAACAGGACCATATTGCTAACAGAACCATGCTACTAACAAAACTTCACTGCTAACAGGACCATATTACCAACAGAACCATGCTACTAACAAAACTTCACTGCTAACAGGACCATATTGCTAACAGAACCATGCTACCAACAAAACCTCACTGCTAACAGGACCATGCTACTAACAAAACTTCACTGCTAACAGGACCATATTGCTAACAGAACCATGCTACTAACAAAACTTCACTGCTAACAGGACCATATTGCTAACAGAACCATGCTACTAACAAAACTTCACTGCTAACAGGACCACTCTGCTAACAGGATGGTGCTATTAACAGTAACAGTGTTATTATAGCACTGTTTTTATTTCATTTGCTTTTTATTGTTGTCTTTACTCTACGGTTGTCTGTCTAGAACAGGTCTCTCTTGAAAATGAGCCCTCATGGCTCTCTGAGACTAACCTGAAACATAAATAAAATAAAACAACAAGAAGCAACAACAAACAAGTGAAATCCTATTTTAGCATAAAACCATCAAATAGGCAGACTAGCTGTGGAGATGTTTGGGGTTAAATAAATAAAAATATCTTAATATTCTTAATAAACTTTTTTTGAGTCAGAGTCCACCTCTTTGTTCACAAACCAAAGTCTGGAACATTTCTGGTGGGGAAAAGTGAAACAACAAATTCAGGATAGTTCAGAGGCTTTCTCAGGTGAGGACAACAGAGAACACCTTTTAAATCCCCAGGTGGATGTTTACAATGTAAAGATGGTTTAAAGAGAAGAATCACAACTAATTTAGGTTCTTCAGCTCCAATGAAACCCTCCACTGAAGGGTGAAATAAGACACATGCTCTTTGAAGTTTTTTTAATTCTACATTGGCCCTGCGGGTTTGAATCCCACCCCATGTTTTTGTGCAGCCCACAGAAAAGACTGAAACTCAGTTTTGTTTTTGCGATGCCCTTTAAATTCTCCATCGCCCCTCTTGTCCTTCACCATGTACTTCTCATCAACATGTGAGAAACCAAATGTTCTGAAATGACTGGAGCTTTTAATGGAAACGATTATGTTGTGTTGATGCTGATGTCATAACCTCAGGCACCATTTACTATCGTGTCCTGCAGAGTGACAACCATCTTTGATGCGAGAGCGTGAGGAGAACCTCTGAAGATAACAGGAAGGAAATCTCTTGACCAGTTGTTCTCCATCTTTATACCACCTCCAAAAATACAAAGTTCTCCAACCATCATTATGACAATTGCACATTATATTCATATCTCACGTAAACTGTCCAAACTCTGCCCCTGGTTGATGAGTGCGCTTTACCATGAGATGGAGAACAACATCACACTTTTGCTATTCTGAAAGCTGCTGTATGTAACTTATTTTTTAAACATATTTCTTCACTCTGTCACTATCTCCTGATATATTGATGTTTGACAGGTAATATCTGAAAAAAACTATAGTCCTCTGGCGTCTCCCAGTGGTAATAAAAGCATTTATAAAAACCAGAGCGCCCCGCGGTTAACCAGCCAATAAAAACAGAGCTTCTAACTTCTCACCCCCTAACCCACGCCCCCGCCTGTCAACCCTGCAGCGGCCGCGCAGGTTCTCGTTGAAATAAATGCAAAGCGATGCAAAACTGTTTTGTATGTGACACAAATGTATTAAATATCCCTTCTTCATCCCTGCTCTGGACTTTTCTTTTGTTTTTTTGCCAAAAGTCAAGTGATCGCTTCTTCCTCCAGACCTCCACTGACAGAAATGAGGAAGTCGAATTAAATCATGTCCAACGTGGCTGCGTGAAGCTCTGCTGATTTCAGGGTGTTTTTGTGTTGCTGGACCAGCGCTCCATGTTTTTATTTTATTTTTAGAACGTTTTATTAACATATAATCACAGAACTTTGCAGCGCCTGAGACGGGACATAGTGGAGGCGGAGCATTCCAGGCTGCAGCGCGAGCGAGGTGGAGCTGAGTCATATATGGCTCTGAGTGAGGAGGGACCAGAAACGTGTCTCTGTTCAAAATGTTTCTAAGTGCCAGCGTGTTCAAAATCTACATATAGCACCTTTAAACCCCACAACAACTAAACATAAAGTTGAGGCCCCTAAAATCAAACTTCCTCCCTGTTTGCACTTTTGGTTGCGAGCTGGACGTCAGAGACCTCACTGGTGTTGCTTCAGCCTCACTCACATCCCATCATAAGAGCGCTACGAGGAAGATCTGGACAAATCGCAAAAACTTGCACGTGTTTAGCACTGTACAAGATCTTGGAGTTTTTTGTTCCTGCACATTCAAATTCAGCGGTACTTGGGGAAAATAAAAATAAAAAATCAAGAAACTATGAATAGAATCTGAACCTGAATGCCTGATCTTATAAATTCTTCATCCTCCTCCATCGCTGCTGTTTCAGGCTCTTCTCTGGAAGGGCAGTAGTCCCATCGTTTATTGCGGAGGATCTGTAAGACCTGTGATACATTTTTTTTTTTAACTACAAAGTAGGAATAGTAGTACAAGTAGTAAATAGGAGTTTATTTTAGTCAGTGTTTTTAAACTAAACGCTCTAAAAGAGCACATATCATGATTTCAGCTCCCTGCCTCTGCTGCACTCAGCTACCTACAAGCGATCTTGGCCACGCCCACTTCTCCGCTCTGCATGGACAACAGCTGATCAGCTGCAGCAGGAAGTTTATCCTGCAGCATGGGCTTCACAACGGTGCAGGATGTGCTAAATAATTGTAAAACAATTTATTTTAAATACAAATTCCATGCTAATCGTGCGGCTCATCCATCAATCAGCCAACTGTGTGTCATGTCCAATCTTCCTTTGAAAAACCGCGACAGAGCGAGTCCACGATAAATGAACTGCGACGTAGCGAGGGTCTACTGTACTCTTTATTTTTGCTCTCTTCTTCATAGTGAACATTTTCTTGCATTCAAACTGTTCTTTTTTTATTTAAAAAAAAAAGTGTTTATTAGTTTAAAGAGAGAGTAGACATGCTGCAGACACACTCGACTCACACTGCGATGACACAAGCGTTAAAAGTGCAGCCCGTCCTCCTGTGCTCATCTAAAACACCTGCAGTGGGTTGGAGTTGTCCATGAGTTAATCATTGTCCTCTTTTTGATCTTTGTGATCTTTGTGAAAGGAAACTGTCCATCGTTAAACAGGGGTGGAGGTCTCCATGTCCAACTGTCCCCATCTTACAATACTCTTATTGCTAGTGTCACTCAGCCCTCTGTGAATAACAAGCGACAATTAGGGCACTAGCAATCCATCGTTAGGTTGACGGTCCTCCATCATCGTGAACAGCTAGTTCTGGATGTCAACAACAAACTGGTTGACCCACTAGAGAAGAGGCTATTTATAAGACTGAGTTTAGTGCAGCTCCTCAGACTGATGAAGTCTTTTGGTTAAAAGACGGAACGTTTCAAGAAGTTCCATCCATCCATCTTCTTCCGCTTATCCGGGGTCGGGTCGCGGGGGTAGCAGCCTAAGTAGGGAGGCCCAGACTTCCCTCTCCCCAGCCACTTGGAGCAGCTCCTCCGGGGGAATCCCAAGGCGTTCCCAGGCCAGCCGAGAAACATAGTCCCTCCAGCGTGTCCTGGGTCTTCCTCTGGGTCTCCTCCCGGTGGGACATGCCCGGAACACCTCACCAGGGAGGCGTCCAGGAGGCATCCTAACCAGATGCCCGAGCCACCTCAACTGGCTCCTCTCGATGTGGAGAAGCAGCGGCTCTACTCCGAGTTCCTTCCGGATGACTGAGCTTCTCACCATATCTCTAAGGGAGAGTCCAGTTTCAAGAAGTTATTTTATTTTATTTTTTATGATCCGTCCAGAAGATCTGACTTAACTTTGTTAGATTTTTCTACCTGAGCATGCATCTGGACACAACGTCCTCTCCATGTTCCACAGAAGTTCTAAAAATCTTCTCCACTGCACTTTAGTTTCAAGAAGGTTCCAATTGAGCCAGGATCATAATTTGCTTCTTTACGCCCGTTACTGTTCTTAGTTTTCCACCACAGTGCCCATGAGGAATATCCAGCTTTTAAATAGTTGATGGTAAAATGGTAGTGGCACAGAGGGATCCCAAGGACCGCCGGTGATTCTGCTGCCACAGTTTGAGAACCAGGCTCAGAAAGTTTGCAGACGTTTGTCTCTGCACAACTCTGTGAAGGTCCCACAGAGGAAGTTCATATCTTTCCCAGTTTTAACTCATTGTGTGCTGTTATGAACTTAAAAATTTGACATGCTAGCTGTGGCTACAACAACGTACAAAACATTGCACAGTCTGACCTCAGGGTAAACCGGCTGAGGCACTTATGAGATTGACTGTTGTCTTATTCTGTGTGAATAATCTCCAAAACTCCAAATAGTTTGAACCTTCTCAGTTTAAAGCTGCACTATGTAACTTTGTAGTGCAGTCTGTAACTTTTCTAACAATATATTTTTAACATATATCTTCACTCTGTCACTATCTACTGACAGACTGGTGTTAGACAAAGTAATCTCTGAAAAAAACTATAGTCCCCTTGCTTCTCTATCAGCATTTATAAAAACACTAAAAACACAGAGTGACCCGCCGTTAACCAGCCAATAAAAACAGAGCTTGAATTTGAATCAGCCAATAAAAACAGAGCTTGAATTTGAATTTCAGCAGAGCAAGGTGGAGCAGAGCCATATGGCTCTGAGGGGGAGGGATCAGAATGCTTTGCCTGTTGAAAATATTTCTAAGTTCTGCGCTCTACAGAAAGTTACACATAGCACCTTTAATGGACTGCAACAATTGCCTTTTTTTGTTTTTGTTTTGCTGAGGTTTTTCTTTTTTTCTTAGCATTGTGCTAATGCACACCTGTGCACTAGAGCTGAATCTGCTCTTATGGAAGAGCTCACACTTGAAATAAGTTAATTAATTCACAATATTTTCTCCAAGGTAAATAGGCTTGTGGAGGAGAAGAGTCTTTACTGGACTTCCTGCAATAAGATAATAAAATGAAGTACTTGTCAAATATTTTTCAGCCATCGAGCCTTCAGGTGGTATTTTACTTTCCTGTGAACTCGAATAAAGCGATATTGGTACAGTCACTGCAAACTCTGTCATGGTAGGTTTTTTTTTTTTCTTCCTTGCGTGGGTTGCAGAAAATGTTCGAACTGCAGACAGAGAGAGACCGACTGGCTCACAGTGAAAAGATTGCCATTTGGACAGGTAAATGAAAGGCAGAGAAAGGCGAGGGCCGAGAGGAGAAATGAGGAATCCAGATAAAGGTAAGCATGGAGAAAATGGAGGGCTCTTCAATCTGAATGCGTCTGAGTGAGAGGGAATGAGGAGAAGGAACGAAAACAAGGAGAGAAGGAGCAGAACGAAATTGAAGGGTGGAAGGAGTTAGGAGTGAGATCAAGGGCTGAGGAAAGGTGGAGGGAGAAATGCACTGTTTGAATTATGTAAAAAATGCTGCGTGGGAGAGAGGGGGTGTGTGAGCTTCAGAGTGACAAAAAAATCCAAAAGGGATGGAGTGAGGAAAGACAAGAGAGAGATGGCAGAGATATTAGGAATAGGAACAAATGTGAACAACTCTGGTGGCACGGCGACGCAGTGATTAGCACTGTCGCCTCAGCAAAGAAGGTCGCAGGTTCGCCTCCCGGACTTTCTGGATGGAGTTTACATGATCTCCCCACGCAGGCGTGGATTGGCTCCGGCTACTCCGGTTCCTCCCACAGACCAGCAACGTGCATGTTGTTTTAATTAGTCACTCCAATTTGTCCATGGGTGTGTGAGAGAGTGTTCATTTGTCTTTGTGTCCCTGGGGTGGGTGGGTGGATGGATGGATGGATGGATGGATGGATGGATGGATGGATGGATGGAACCAACTCGAGTGTCAGTTAGTTGATTTTTGAGATTAAAAGGAAAATGTGAAAACTTGGGAAGGAATATATGAAAAATGGATGAAGTGGGCTTTGATTCCTTCATAAGACTGAAGCTGATGATTCAAGCGGAGGTGATCGCCTCAAGTTTATCAGACAAGAGGATCGCTCTACTCCCTCAGGCACAGCTGCAAGAAAAGCTCTGCAGAGAGCGGTGAAGGCTGCACAGAAGATGTTGGAGTCAGCCTCCCGATAGGGGTGCGAATCTCTCTGTGTCTGGAGAATCGATTCGATTCCGATTTTTGGTGTCACGATTCGATTCAAAATCTATTTTTCGATTCAGAAACGATTTTTGATTCAGAAATGATTTTCTATTAAAATGGTCATAAATTTAGTTTCAGTTTTGTAACTGACAAGCTGAAAAGAATAAACAACAATGTAAACAAATGGAACATTTATTTAAAACAATAATTTTAGGTTCTGTACTGTATCAAATTTTTTGCATCATTTGATATTTATACCAAAAATAGGAACAAATTATACAGGAATGCATTAAATTCTGTAACTTAAATTACCAGTATTAGGTTAGCTTAGTTGCCTGGACTTCTCTAAAACAATAAAAGAAAAATCTAGGAACAAATAATTCATCCATCCATCATCTTTACCCACTTCTTCCTTTAAGAGTCACGGGGGTCACTGATGTCCATGTCCAGCCATCACTGTGCGAGAGGCGGGGGACACCTGGACAGGTCTCCAGTCCATCATAGACAAATAATTCTATATACTATATATATATATATATATATATATATATATATATATATATATATATATAATATATATATATTAGGGATGTAACGGTACACCGAACCATTTTGGTACGGCACGTTCGGTTCGGTCCACCTGCGCACAATTTCAGTTATTTTTTCACTTATTAACAGGAGAATCTGTGCCGCGGAACTTAATTTCCTGGGCACGTTTCAGCACGGCGCTGTTGCAGCACGCGTAGCATTAGCCGCCTAGCATGCATCTCGTTGTTTGGGAACGTTATGGCTTTCTTGTTAAAAGACGAGGGCACATCCAAATCTGTGTGAATGTTGTTTCACAAGACTGGAACTGCAGTAGCAACACGTCTTAACGTGAACGCGCTTGAAACTATGTGAACGAAGAAAAGCAACTTGTAGCTAACAGCGCTAACAGCAGCACTTAAACAAGTTCATCAGGTAATTCAGAGCGGTCCAGAGCAATAACACAAGCTGTATGAGTTTTAAAATCTCTGAATCTACGTCAGAATGTTTTTGATTCGCCAGCTTTAAAAAAAAATTTTTTACACGTCAGCTTTAAAGTTCTTCGCCAGCTTTAAAGTTCTTGAGCGTCGCTACGAGACATCCATCATGTCAACATTTAAGTCAAAAAGTTCATCACTTTATGAAAACGTTAAAACTGATATTGTCAACAAGCCCTGGAGCTGATTAAAGCCCTGCTCTGATAATGATGATGATGATGATGATGATGATGATGATGATGACCGAGAGATTCACACAACTCACAACAACCGTTCAAGAAGAGGTATTGTTCTATTATTATTATTATTAATAATATCTAATTAATCATTTAAAGAAAGAGCACCACAGATGCCATCTTTGCTTTGAGGATGTTGATAGAGAAGTACAGAGAGGGTCAGAAAGAACTCCATTGTGTGTTTGTGGATTTAGAAAAAGCATATGACAGGGTACCAAGAGAAGAGGTGTGGTATTGCATGAGGAAATCTGGAGTGGCAGAAAAGTATGTTAGACTGGTACAGGACATGTATGAGGACAGCAGGACAGTGGTGAGATGTGCTGTGGGAGTGACAGATAGCTTCAAGGTGGAGGTGGGATTGCATCAAGGATCGGCTCTGAGCCCCTTCTTGTTTGCTCTGGTGATGGACCGACTAACAGATGAGGTCAGGCAGGAATCCCCATGGACTATGATGTTTGCAGATGACATTGTGATCTGTGGTGAGAACAGGGAACAAGTGGAAGAGAACTTGGAGAGGTGGAGGTATGCTCTTGAAAGAAGAGGAATGAAAGTCAGCCGTAGTAAGACAGAGTACATGTGTGTGAATGAGAGGGAGGCCAGTGGAACAGTGAGGCTACAAGGAGCAGAGGTCACAAAGGTGCAGGACTTCAAGTACTTGGGGTCCACTGTCCAGGAAAATGGGGAATGTGGTAAAGAGGTGAAAAAGAGAGTCCAGGCAGGATGGAGTGGATGGAGAAAAGTTTCAGGAGTGATTTGTGACAAAAAGGTGTCAGCAAAGGTCAAAGGAAAAGTTTACAAGACAGTGGTGAGACCAGCTATGTTGTATGGTCTGGAGACAGTGGCATTGACAAAAAGACAGGAGAAAGAACTGGAAGTGGCAGAAATGAAGATGCTGAGGTTCTCCTTAGGAGTGACAAGGATGGATAAGATCAGGAATGAGATCATCAGAGGTACAGCACATGTTGAACAACTGGGAGATAAAGTTAGGGAGGCCAGACTGAGATGGTTTGGACATGTCCAGAGGAGGGACAGTGGGTATATTGGTAGAAGGATGTTAGAAATGCAGCTGCCAGGAAAAAGACACAGAGGAAGGCCAAAGAGGAGATATATGGATGCAGTTAGAGAGGACATGAAGGTAGTTGGAGTGAGGACAGAGGATGCAGAGGACAGAGTGAGGTGGAGGAGGATGACTCGCTGTGGTGACCCCTGAAAAGGGAAAAGCCGAAAGAAGAAGAAGAATCTTATTAACTTGTTTTTTTTTTACCTCTTTGTGTTTTATTTCCAGTCTGGGACAGAGATACAGCAGCTGACTTCTTCCTCTTCAGGGACATCCACCAGATATTACCTTCAGCTAAGAAGTGTGTGATGACTGAACTGAACTCTGAACTTTTCCAGGAACAGGTGGGAGCAAGTCCAAGAGGTTGTGAGTAATGAGGACAAATACAGACACTGCTGCTACTGTTGTTATTGGGATGGCTGGAGATCTTCACTGAACTAGATCTGTGCTTTTAGCAGAAAATGTGGACAAGTTGGTCTTTTTGGACAAAAACGTAAAACTTGATTAGTTAGATTGTAAACAGTCTGTTGCTGCTTATTGTTCTGGTTCTGGTTGTTATTGTATTTATTAAGATTTTTGTTATTGTTTATTTATTGTAAAGAATGCTGTTTATTTAAAATATCATCCAAATGGGTCACTTTTATTTATTTTTATACAAATGTATTTTTGGCATATTTTCAAAATAAACATTTTGTAAGTCTTTATTTTGTCTTTTTTTTGTACCGAAAATAAACCGAACCGAGCCCTCCTTGAAACTGAACCGAACCGAAATGTGATTTTAGCGTACCGTTACACCCCTA
>JBBPBX010017932.1:27891-41255 GCA_038048925.1 Garcialebias charrua
ATAAAATAAAAACTACTAGTGATTAAAGCAGTTAAAAAAGAAACGTCTGACAGTGTGCATTTACAAAGTACTGTACAACACACATGTTGATTATTGTGCTGTGAGTGATGCTGATATTTTCTCTTCCTGCTGCTTACAGATTGACGCTCTGGCAGAAATTGTAGATATAGTTCAGGGAAGAATAGAGGTTTATTTAGATGGAGGGATCCGGACAGGAAGTGACGTACTGAAAGCTCTGGCCTTGGGAGCTAGGTGTGTGTTCATTGGCCGTCCAGCTGTGTGGGGGCTCGCATACAAGGTAGGACAACTGTTAATCACACATAGTGTGTGCTTGGCACTGATTCTCACAAAATGTTAAAGGGCTTTTAAATTTAAACATAGTACTGAAAGCTGTGCGTATTTTGGCTGTGTTATTGCCTGTTTAGCCTTAAACACAGATGTGAAAACTTAGTGTGAGGCTAAGGCCTTGACAGACTGATAGCCTTGGTGTTTGGTTAACTTTTTTTTCTGTGAAGCTATAAAAGTCAAGATGTGAGCAATTTCTGTGTGCAACAAAAAATATATAACTTGAGCACATCTGTAAATGACTGTGAAAATATATCAGCTAAAAAGTGTTTCAGTAAGAAAGGATTTGAAAATCTTTAGCTGATATGAGCTGATGAGGATATCCAGCTTTTTACAGTAAGAGTAAACAAGTGTTGTTGTGATGTCTCAGGGGGAGGAGGGGTTGAGGGAAGTACTCCAAATGCTCAACGATGAGTTCCGTCTGTCCATGGCATTATCAGGTGAGTTCAATGTCTCAAGTTAACTTCAAAATAGAAACCAATCAACGGCCTAGTATTCTGTAAAGGAATTCATATCACTCACCACAGTTTTAAACTAAATTTGTCTCAGAACGAGAAGGCTCATAGTTAAAACTATTTTGGTAAACCTTGTACAGGAAATGGAAATACCTCATGCAATATCTCTCAAGATGTTTTAGCTCTTAGTGTATGTGTTCAGGGTGATTCTCATCTACTACTAAATTAAATTTTCACTTAACATCTTTAAGTTCTATTAAGCTATAGCCATTTTGTGTTGCTAAAGACAAATAGCCGCCATGGACATTTTTAACTGGGTTAACTAATTTTGACTTGTTGCTTAAACTTTACAAAACATTTTAAAAAATGTCTATTTTTTGTTTCATATCATGTCCCTCCTATAGGTTGTAGGAATGTAGCTGAAATCAACAGGAACCTCATTCAGTTTTCCAAACTCTGATGTTCCAGCAGGGGGCAGCACTGAGGACAATAGCGGCACTAGGTTAACCGGACTCTGAAATTAATCAAATTGTTATTTACGTAATTTCTGAGCTTAAATAAGGAGAAAAATCAAGAAATGTATACCTCAGAACTTACAAGGATGAAAAACGTCTGTACCGGTACTTTGAAAACAACCTATGCAGAATCCTAAATGCCGATTGTATGAGTGACAGAATATGGAGGGAGACTTGAGTGTCAGTGAAAGATTAAGAAAGTGATTAATGAATGTGCTTTTGCTTTGAGAGTGAAAAGGAAGGAGGCCTGTATTTTAAAACCAACTACAGTACATTCTAATGATTCCATTGTAAGAGTTAAAATGCTGCTAGTGCTTGTGGTTCAATAAATACCTGCTGAGGTGAAAAAAGATTTGCTGCTGTTTCGTGAATTTGTTACAGTCATGACACATGCTTGTTTTAAGTTTTAGACGGGTGGAATTGGACTCAATTTGGTTATATTCAGTGGCTCAAATGTATAAATGGTTTAATTCTGCTCAAACTCACAAGCTCACAGCTAATCAGAGTGGGCCAAGATTAACTAATTAGCTATCACTGCCTTCCTAAAACAAAACATCTCTGAACTTAAAAAAAAATATAGAAGTTATTTGATATTCATTTTACATACCTAACAGAGCTAACACTAACACCTAACACTGCTTTTTTAAATTGTACATTAGAATACTGTATGCACTGTCCTGCACTGTAAACAAAACAGCTAGCTGCTTCTGCCACTGTGCTTGCAAATAACCATACAGTTGTATGTGAATAGTTCGTACCGGTCATGTAAAACTGACAGACGTGTAAAGGATCATAAACTATTGTTTCCATAATAAGTCATTCATCCACTTTCAATTACATTAATAATACAGGGGCAATGTTAGGGCGGTGGGCAACCAGCAGGGCAACCAGCAGGGCCCAAAAAGTCATTTGTTCTGAGTGCAATAACCATTCTTAACTAAACAAAAGGATAACATCTACTTATGGTATGCAAAATGTTTTATTCTATGCACAAATTGTTTATATGTTTGATTGTATATATGGCTCTCCAACCATAGTGTTTTGTTCTATGGTTGGAGAGCCGAAGGAAAATTTCCACCCTGGTGAACCATGACGTTTTATCTTATCTTATCTTGTCTGATTGGGTGCCCCATGCATTTACCTACTTTTGCCTATATGGTCATTTCATTTTTGCAATCAAGAGGACAAGAAGGACGAATTGAGGATGAGACAGAGGGATCAGCCTGGAAAGGATGTGCAGCAGATTAGGCTTGTTAAATATAGAAATGGGGAATGGTAATGTTCTAACAAATGCAGAGACTGCGACAGGAAGATGGAATGAGTACTTTGAGGAGCTAATGAATGAAGAAAATGAAAAAGAAAGAAGAGTAGAGTTCATAGAAACTGTAAACCAGGAAGTGGGAAAGATTAGTGAGGGTGAAGTCTGGAAAACTCTGAAAAGAATGAAGAAGAGGAAGGCAGCAGGACCTGATGACATACCAGTGGAGGTTTGGAAACGTCTTGGAGAGATGGCAGTGAGGTTTTCGACTCAAATATTCAATGGCATACACAAGGGTGAGAAAATGCCTGAGGGATGGAGAAGACGTGTGCTGGTGGCCATTTTTGAGAACAAGGGTGATGTACAGAGTTGTAGAAACTGCAGGGGAATGGTGGGGCGGCTGTAGCTGAGTGGTTAGAGCAGTCGTCCTCTGATGCGAGAGTTGTGGGTTCGAATCCGCCAGCAGTCACATGCTGAAGTGTCCCTGGGCAAGACACTGAACCCCTCATAGCCTCTGATGTGTGTCCCATCAGTGTATGAATGTGATCTAAAGCACTGATTAGTCTCTTTAGAATGATTTGTTCAATTAGCTTTGTAGAGATCTAGTAGAGTGCTGTATGGATGGTAAATGAGGGCAAAGATTGTAGTGTAAAGCGCTTTGAGTATCTTGAAAAAAGATAGAAAGGCACTATATAAGTTCAGTCCATTTACCATTTACCATTTAAGTTGATGAGTCAAATGATGAAGAGCTGGGAGAGAGTTGTGGAAACTAGACTTAGACGAGAGGTGACTATTTGTAAGCAGCAGTATGGTTTCATACCAAGAAAGAGCACCACAGATGCATCTTTGCTTTGAGGATGTTGATAGAGAAGTACAGAGAGGGTCAGAAAGAACTCCATTGTGTGTTTGTGGATTTAGAAAAAGCATATGACAGGGTGCCGAGGGAGAAGGTGGGGTATTGCATGAGGAAATCTGGAGTGGCAGAAAAGTATGTTAGACTGGTACAGGGCATGTATGATGATAACAGGACATGTATGAGGACAACAGGACAGTGGTGAGATGTGCTGTAGAAGTGACAGATAGCTTCAAAGTGGAGGTGGGATTGCATCAAGGATCGGCTCTGAGCCCCTTCTTGGTTGCTCTGGTGATGGACCGACTAACAAGTGAGGTCAGGCAAAAATCCCCATGGCTTATGATGTTTGCAGATGACGTGATCTGTGGTGAGAACAGGGAACAGGTGGAAGAGAACTTGGAGAGGTGGAGGTATGCACTTGAAAGAAGAGGAATGAAAGTCAGCCATAGTAAGACAGAGTCCATGTGTGTGAATGAGAGGGAGGAGGTGGAACAGTGAGGCTGCAAGGAGCAGAGGTCACAAAGGTGCAGGACTTCAAGTAATTGGGGTCCACTGTCCTGGAACATGGGCTATGTGGTAAATAGGTGAAGAAGAGAGTCCAGGCAGGATGGAGTGGATGGAGAAAAGTTTCAAGAGTGATTTGTGATAAAAGAGTGTCAAAGGAAAAGTTTACAAGACAGTGGTGAGACCAGCTATGTTGTATGGTCAGGAGACAGAGACATTGACAAAAAGACAGGAGAAAGAACTGGAAGTGGCAAAAATGAAGATGCTGAGGTTCTCCATCCGTCAAGGATGGATAAGATCAGAAATGAGATCATCAGAGGTACAACACATGTTGAACAACTGGGAGATAAAGTTAGGGAGGCCAGACTGAGATGGTTTGGACATGTCCAGAGGAGGGACAGTGGGTATATTGGTAGTAGGATGTTAGAAATGCAGCTGCCAGGAATAAGACAAAGAGGAAAGCCAAAGAGGAGATATATGGATGCAGTTAGAGAGGACATGAAGGTAGTTGGAGTGAGGACAAAGGACACAGAGGACAAAGTGAGATGGAGGAGGATGACTCACTGTGATGATCCCCGAAGAAGGAAAAGCAAATAAAATTATATAAAAAAATATATTCTTCTTTAAAGATCAAAGGAAATGTAATCTTTTTAAAATAGTTTTTAATAGTTTTTAATGTTGAAAACCAAATCAAAAATCAAAACTAATGCAAAAACAATTAAGTGCAATGTTGGCTTTGGGTGATCATCATTTCCTGTAAGCAGAATATATTTTATTGTGTCAGAAATTCTTATTTACAGTTTAAAAGCAACCTGTTGATCTTGCATGAAACCTTGCTACCACCACTGTGTCACAAGTTGGTGGAGAACTTAAAGATGCGGAAAAGACGCAGACCGAGAAAGAGAAGTAGCACAGGAAGTGACTGAGGTCTCGGCTAAGTTGAATAGACAGTGATGCTTGCTCTGATGCTCCAATTCTTAAACCAGCTGGTACTGCGCAGCAGGCATTTCATGCTCAAGCTTCCTCTCAGAGTTTTGCTGGTCTAGATGGACAACTCAGAGGGAGGCCTTGGGTCCAGTCTACTGAGGAGGCTCTCTTCCAGGTATGTTCCTCACAACGTCCAGTTTGACAGTTTGACAAAGTACCCATTACTGTATGCTCCATATTCACAATGGTCTGTTTCAGCTGTAAAAGGGGTCACATTTAAGTTTTACAAACGCCGTCAGGTTCCCAAAAAAAAGTCTAAGATGAGCTGCCATTTTATTTTAAGTGTTTTACATTACATTGTGAAGAAAACTGATTCAAACAGTTTCTATTATATTTGTGAAATAAGGCAACAAAACATATTTTAAAAGTAGAAAATTGGATTTGACCGAAAAAGCTGCAAGTTTGATGCATTTTTGCATTTAGCCTGGATGAACTTTCCCGAAAATAAACCAAATGTTCCATTATTAAATAAATTTTTTGTAAAATCTAGTGTATTTTTTTGTGTGCTTATTTATTTGAGGCCATTGAGGTTGTTTTCTCCGCACAGGAAATCTCACCAGCGCAACAACAGCCCTCAGCCCCCCGGAGACAATGAAACTGGGTAAGATAGTTCTCGTTTTTAGCAGTCAGTCAACATTATATTAATATTTATTCATTTATTCAGGATATTGATAATTTCTTACCACATCTCACAGTATTATCAGACATAGATAAATTAATTTATGTTCATCTAAAGAAAACAATGGTTTGACAATTGTCTTTAAAGTAAACTGTGCATATGTTCAATTTGAAAGGTGTAAAATGATTAGTTACAATAAACTGTACTTTATTGTATCCCTAACAACTTTATACTGTATAAAAAAGTCAGACTTCCTTTTTAGTATTTATTTTACAGACTGAGACATGAAATAATTACTTAACTCAGGGACCAGTCAGGAAATAAATAGGGTAGCAGTCATTTTGATCATTTTCTCTCTAACTGCTCTGGAATCTGCTGTTCTTGCATGAAACCTCTGTTCTGTCTGTATGACTAGTGTTGTTTTAAACCAGAGTGGAATCAGGTGGAACTTGAGAAAATGAATAAGGGGCAAATGGAATTTTAGATCCAACTCTTGTGTTCATAAAGTATGTCAAAATGATTACTTATGGTGGAACTAATTTCATCATTGTATAGAAACATACAATGATGACAACATACAGTTTCATAGTTACGATCAGATACATTAGAAATTCAAATAGAGATTGTGCATGTCATTAACTCCTTTTCGTCTTGGCAGCAGACATTTTTTAAAGAAGAATCTGTGCCATTGAAATTATTGCACTGGTTCTACTTTTTAATTACCCAACAAGTGAATCAATCAGTGGTGGGCAACGCTAATAAAAAAATTAGTTCCACAATTTCTAAAACGCTTATTAATTTTTTTTAGGTCCACAATTTCAAAAGCACAAATGTCTTATGAAAATTAGGGGAAGCTAATCTAATCCGCTATTTATATTCGACAATTGGTAGCCGGCAGCGTTATGCAATATTTGCACTACACTGCCAACTGAAAAGTAACTAAAATGATCCTAAAAGGATGAAATTACAAAAATCAAAGGATTTATTTAATACTTTACGTACATATATTCTATTCGGCCACGAAATTAACAAAAAAGAGAATGATCTTTTAATCCCTAAAACCACTTTTAAATCTCAAATACACGGGTGTGTCGCCACCGCATTTATACATAAAAGTAACCCAAATACATAAAACTAACGACTCACCGTCGAGTGGTTGACACAAAACACACAATAAAATCCTCCGGCCGCGTTAATTTGGCTTGAAACAGCGGGGTTCTCTGCGGATTTATCCATTAGTAACCCAGCACAACCAGCTGGACACAGAGTTAGCGTCCAGTTCACCTCTGACCCGGAAGATGTCAACAGATTTAATGAAAAGTAACTAAAATACATAAAACTAACGACTCACCGTCGAGTGGTCGACACAAAACACACAATAAAATCCTCCGGCCGCGTTAATTTGGCTTGAAACAGCGGGGTTCTCTGCGGATTTATCCAAGTACCCAGCACAACCAGCTAGCCATAAACGTTAGCACCGAGTTCACCTCTGACCCGGAAGATGTCAAGATGGAATAGTCCATTTTTTAGTAGGGGGATACAGAAATCGACCGGTTTTTGTATTGCGTTTTTTAATGATCGTTTTCATCGTAACTATAATTATTTTTATGTTAAATGTACATTAACAAGCAGGATCAATGTTAGGGATGTAGGTGACTGGCCGGGGCGCGGCGCTGCTGATTGGGATCCCCAGGCAACGGCATCATTTGCTACATGGTAGATCCGAGTCTGTTCTCCGCTCTGCTCCCTCCCCCTCCAACCCTCCCTCCTCTCTGCTCTTTACGGTGGGGAAAAAGGTAAAACAAGCAGCTACGGAGCCAGCATAAGAGCTTGTAAATAAGTTTATTGGTTTTTACTGATAGATAATTAGTTATTAGCGGTACTGCATTTTAAATAAAAATAGCACAAATCCGCTTATGAATTCTAAAAGTTAGTCAAACCACAAAAACGCTGACAAAAAGTTTAAGTCCACTGTAAGCGGATTAGCGCTTTAGCGCTCCCTGGCGGTCTGTGCCCACCACTGGAATCAATAAAACAAATGAATGCATATTGCACTGATCAGGTGTTGGACCCATTATTCAAATGTGTCAGAAAAAAGAGGAGAGAAAGTGTGCTTTTGAGTCATAGACAAAGGAAATGGCATCATGAGCACAAAGAGGAGGATGTGTGAGGCAAAGCTTGGAATGGGGGTTAACCAGTTAAAACTGCTGAAACCAGCCACTTTTAAAATAAGTTGTAATTCAGTTTTATCCTAGTTTAACTTTACAGTATATTAAACATAACAAATATGTAGCTATTCTAGAAGTAAATTCTAAACATAATGCTCCAAATGAAACTGAACTTTTTTTGTTTTCACCTTCCTGTTGAGAAGGAATGGAGATGAGAGTGGTGCGGGCAGGCTGAGCCGCAGACTGTCCCGTCTGGGCAGCAGGCATCAGTCCAGAGACCAGAGAGCGCAGGCTCAGCCAGAGAGACCTGCTGCTCCACCTGTTCAGCAAGGTCAGTGTTCAAAATGTGTCATCAAGTGGAAAATCATCTACAATGTGTCCTTCCACTTCCATTTGTCTTCACAGATGACAGACCTTCTCCACCAGTGTTTCTTGTGCCTCCTACTCCTTTGCCCCCACCCATGGAAAAACCACCCAAGCGCCCCGACAAATCACTGAAGCCCAAGCTTCCTCCTCGTCCGCTGTCTAAGGAGTTCAGTAGCAACGAACATGGGGGAGCCATATTGCAGGTACAGGTTGTTCATGGTGACTCTGAGCCAGGGTGGAATAATGTCAGCAAGGAAGGCTCATGCTTTAAGTGTAAAAATGTCTTGTTTTTAATCAAGAAAAGTGTCAGAAACAATTTACAAATTATTATTATCAAGATATTTTTTTGATTCCCTCTGAAAGAACATCACAACAAATAAGGCAGAAGAAATGACCTTCACTGGTCTTATCTTTAACATACTTCAGATGTTGGTGTTTTACTGATAACTTCTATCATTCTGTTCATAAACATGTTGTCCCCAAAGGGCTTAAATGCTTTCCGTGCAGATGACACCCTTTGCGACGTTGTCTTGATTCCTGGAGACAGCAAAGAAGCTTTCCCCGTTCACAGAGTCATCATGGCATCGTCCAGTGACTATTTCAAGGCCATGTTCACAGGTTGGTTTTTTTCTTTCATACAGCTGAAAGCAGAAGAATCAGGAAATGTAAGTCTTATATCAGCTGTCATGTCCATTTTGGTTGAGATGGATTAGTAAATAGGATTTAAATGAGAGAAAAAGTCCAGAACAAGACGACAGGAAACACAGGAGATAATCTAAAACATCTCAGGCAGGCTCCTGATCCTGGCTCGTCAATCAGCCTGACCATTAAATGTGTAAATGTCCTGAAAACATTTTTGAGGCAACTTTAGAGTGAAAGGACTAAAAAAAAAAAACGTCTCATACTCAGTTTCTATTAAATCCATTATTATTATTAATTTAAATATAAAACGGAAAAAAACGGAAGAGTTCACATCTTTCGAAGAAATGCATGATGCCTTTATTACCAGAGTTTTAAACAAATATATTGTATTGAGAAATTATAAAGTTGGAGCCATTTTGGAGGAATCCCATGCAATATCTCAAGATCTACGTGTTGGTAATCAGAATATGTTGTGAGTTACTGTTGGAGCTTGATATCTGCTAAACTGACTGAGCTGTAGTCAGTCTTGTGTTGGTTAATGCTAACTAGCTGCAGTGGCCAAATTTAACTGGATTCACTTTTTGGTAGTTTCTTTAAATTTTTGTCCAGTGGTTGAGGAGATAATCACTTTGTCTGCTCCAGCACTCCTACCTTTAGTTGTAGATCTGCGGCTAATGGATACACAACACATTATGTGTTGACCTTCAGAGTCACTTCTGCATTCACCTTACTTTCAGTTGCAATATTAATGTAGACTCGTATTAGATCACATCATCATCTAATGCTTTCCCGTAATCCCTGTGATATGAGCATCAGATTTTCGCTGAGTCAGCAGTATCTTTGAATTCTGATGAGTTTGCATCAGGTCAACCCCAATCCTCTCAAATGTTGCAAATTCATGCTTTCACCTTGTTTCTGATTCAGGAGGCATGAAAGAGCAGGAAATGAGAGAGATCAAACTGCATGGCATCACCAAGGTGGGCTTAAAGAGCATCATAGACTTCATCTACACATCCAAGGTCATCCTCAACATGGGCAACCTTCAAGACACACTGGAAGCTGCAAACTTCCTACAGGTCATGCCGGTTCTGAGCTTCTGCAACGAGCTACTGAGCAGTGAGGTAAGAGTTTATCAGGTCTGTATGAAGAACAAGCCTTACACTTCAGAGAGCAGTAGCTCTTATGGTGCATTTACACCTAACAGCATTTCAACGGCAGGAGCGTCCAGCTTACATGCAAAGTCAATGGGGGACGCGCTTCCAGCCGCGTCTTGGCGTCGGGCGTCACGTCACGTGCGTGTTGAGCGTGCTGGAAAGCGTTTTTCCGTGCACGTGAACCCGCGTCAGCCTCCAAAGCATGCCTTGACCATGCTGAAGATTTCGCCGTTCAAACTTTCAAACGCCGTTCAACTCTCCCTGATTGGTTGGGGAGAGTCGGGGGGAGAAGAGAGGGGGAGAGTCCCTATGTGACGCGGAAACGAGGGGGCGGGGGTATTGCGCAACTATGTGACGTATTGTTTGTGGGACACAGAAAAGACCCGCGAGGTCGTGTACTATGGAAGAGAAACTCATTGTAGCTGTGTGTTCGCGACAACTCCTTCACGACCAGTCAAGTTTGCTCTACAGAGACAGAAATAAAAAGCTCCTCGCCTGGCGGAGTGCAGTGAGGACTCGGTATACCGGTAAGCTCCTCCCACACACCCTGCCACAGTTTCGCGTTCAGGTCTGGACACCAAGTGCGTCCACTTGTGTGCGTGACGAGCTTTTTGGAAGTTGAAATGCTGTTCGGTCTGGAAGTACCATTATAACCAGCACTGATCACAACAGGTGTTTACGTCCCTGCTGTCACTTGCACAGTTTTTCCATTTCTTGGATATAGTGTGTTGTTCTCTTTTGCATGCAAAAACACATGCACATGCACATTTTGTTGAACTGACCCATTTTTTTGATTTGGTTTGATGCAGATCACCATCGGTAATTGTGTGGAAGTGGAGCAAATTGCCACAGATTTGCTTCTTGAGGATGTTCTGCTGAACATAGGTTAGTAACACTGAAGTTAAAAGCACCAAAGCATCAAATTGAATGATAGCTTCAGTTGGTTTGTCCATTGTTTAGCAAATCATTGGAACAATGAGTGTATTAAAAATGATTGCAAAATGTTTTGTGGGAAAACTGGATGATTATGATTATTATTATTTCTAATTTTACTTAGGTAAGTTTGTGAGCCAGAACCTCACGTCACTAGTGGAGTCTAGTCGTTACTTGGAGCTCTCTGACATCAGCATCGCCAATGCTCTGAGCAGCAACTCGCTGCAAGGTTTCTCAGAGCTGGAGCTCTACCACATCGCCAAAGGATGGCTGGACCATATCACTCCCAAACGCCACTCCTCTGTTTACGCATTGATGCGCCATATTCGTTTCCCACTGATGAGACCCAGTGAGCTGATTCAGATCTCCCAGGATGAGGAGGAGGGGTCCGACTCAATGATGCGCTCAGCCACCGCCTGTGTGAACCTCCTGCTGGAGGCGAGCAACTATCAGATGATGCCTTACATGCAGCCGGCCCTGCAAACCGAGAGAACCCAGATTCGATCAGACTCCACACATATTCTGGCGCTGGGCGGCGTGATGCGACAGCAGCTGGTGGTGAGCCGAGAGCTGAGGGTGTATGATGAAACGACCGAACGGTGGAGGGCTCTGAGGCCCATGGAGGTGCCGCGTTATCAGCATGGTGTGGCTCTTCTAGGAGGCTTCCTCTTTATTGTTGGAGGTCAGAGCACCCACAATTTACACTCTGCACTCCAACATGAAATTTACACTTCACAACATGTCACTTTAGAGTTTTAGAGTTTACGTTTTTGTTTTTTTACTTTAGCACTCTTTCAACCATTTATACTGTGTATCCAAATCCTTGAGCTCAGGGGTGCCCAATGTGTAAAAAAAACTAGACATCAGCTGATCATCCATCTATGAAGTTTGTCTCTTGATTGACGGGACAGAGCAGCCAGTCTGAGGTCATGTTTACACAACGTGAAACGTTCATTTACAGACAACAGCCTCATTCTCTCTGAAACTGAAGGTTTCTGAATCCAGGTCTCAGTGAAGATTTTCAGGGGAACACCCACACAGAAGAGTGAAATGCTCCAAGTGTGAAGTTGCACATGTGCACTACAGGTGGCTGTAGTCCAAAGTCTTTCTGCACTAACAACAGTTATAATAAATATAACAATAGTTATAATACATACAGTATAACAGTTATAATAAATACAAGTTATAATAAATATAACAACATCCATCCATCCATTCATTATCTTCCACTTGTTCCGAAGTCGGGTCGCGGGAGCAGCAGTTTTAGCAGGGAAGCCCAGACATCTCTTTCCACAGCCACCTCTTCCAGCTCTTCTGGGAGGATTCCAAGGCATTCTCAGGCCAACCAAGAGATGTAGTCTCTCCAGCGTGTCCTGGGTCTTCCCCGGGGACTCCTCCCAGTCGGACATGCCTGAAGCACCTCCCTAGGGAAGCATCCAGGGGGCATCCTTAACAGATGCCCAAACCACCTCAACTGGATCCTCTTGATGTGGTGGCGAAGTGGTTCTACTCTGAGTCTCTCCTAATAACTGAACTTCTCACCCTGTCTCTAAGGGAGAGTCCAGCTACCCTGTAAAGGAAACTCATGTCAACCACCTGTATCCAAGATCTCATTATTTCAGTCACTACCCAGAGTTCATGACCATAGGTGAGGGTAGGAACGTAGTCTGACTGGTAAACAGAGCTTTGTCTTACAGCTCAGCTCCTTCTTCACCACAACGGACCGGTACAGAGTCTGTAATGCTGCAGACGCTGCACCAATCGGTCTGTCAATTTCACACTCTATTTTTCCCTCACTCGTGAACAAAACCCCAAGATACTTGAACTCCTCCACTTGAGGCAGAACCTCAACCTTGATCTGGAGTGAGCAATCCACCCTTTTCCGGTTGAGAACCAAGGCGTCAGATTTGGAGGTGCTGATTCTCCTCCTAGCTGCTTCACATTCGGCTGCAAGCCACTCCAGTGAGAGTTGAATATCACGGCAAGATGGTGCCAACAGGACCACATCATCTGCAAAGAGCAGAGATGGATCCTGAGGCCACCAAACTGAAAACTATCTGCCCAAATATAACAACAGTTATAATAAATATAACAACAGTTATATTAAATACAACAGTTATAATAAATAAAACGACAGTTATAATAAATGTGAAAAATTATAATAAATATAACAACAGTTATAATAAAAATAACAACAATTATAATACATAACAACAGTTATAATAAATATAACAACAGTTATAATAAATATAACAACAGTTATAATAAATATAACAACAGTTATAATAAATATAACAACAGTTATAATAAATATAACAACAGTTATAATAAATATAACAACAGTTATAATAAATATAACAACAGTTATAATAAATATAACAACAGTTATAATAAATATAACAACAGTTATAATAATAACAACAGTTATAATAAATATAACAACAGTTATAATAAATATAACAACAGTTATAATAAATATAACAACAGTTATAATAAATACAACAGTTATAATAAATAACAACAGTTATAATAAATATAACAACAGTTATAATAAATATAACAACA